>JAARMF010000105.1:9189-42441 GCA_022844705.1 Toxascaris leonina
AGGAGTCCCTACGAAACCCTGAATGATCTTGAAAAATAAATATAAGTCGAATTCAGTTTTATGATGCCACAGAGGTTTCAAATCAGAAATACGAAGTCGCTACTCATAATTGGTCTGCAACGCTCCACCAAAAGCTTTCCTAAAAGCTGTCTTAGTAAAGCGTCGTTGAACAATTTTAATTATTTCGATATCCTTTTTCATAGATGGGGACCAAACTTGAGAACAGTATTCTGAGATGGACCGACAGTAAGCAACAAAGGCTTTCCGATAACTTGCGACGTAACTGTATCGCACAGCACACACAATACATCTTGAGCATCCCTCCACGAAGCTTCAACACAGTGATTATGCCAACTAAGGTCGGAGCTCACATAAACACTCATATCCTTGACCACTTCCTTCAGGAAGGTCGAGACCAAACAAGCTCAGCGAACATTCAGTCGAGAAGTCTAAATGCAAGACAAAGCATTTCTCGGCGAATATATCGAGTTGACACAGCCGTTACCACTTTTGCAATGAAACCATGTCGTGGCATAACACGTTATAACCGAACTGAGGCTCAATAATAGGTCTGTACACCTTCACATCATCAGCATAAAGCTTGCAGCAATTGAGCAAGTTTCCTGGAAGGTCATTCACATAAGGCNGCAACTGAGCAAGTTTCCTGGAAGGTCATTCACATAAGGCAGAAAATTTGAGAGGCCCTAGAATGCTACGCTGAGGCGCCTCACTGAGCACAGAATGAAGCGAAGACAGGGCATTCCCGACTTTCACTCTGGGGGTTCGTCCACATAAAAAAGATTTTCAACTAGGCTAGGACAGTTCCACGTATTTTATAGGCCTCTAACTTCAGCAAGAGTTTTGGGTGGGTAATCGAGTCAATAACCTCGGAAAAGTCAATAAAGACCACATTTGTTTGGAAGCTGTTATTGAGAGCTTCATATCAGTCACAGTTGGTCGTCACGAGTTGTGTGAGCGTAGATCTTCCTTTCAGAAAACTCTGCTAGTTATTGCTGATAACGTTAGAAAGGCTAAATAACCTGAAATTGATTTCCACAGAATAATTTCGAGAACCCTGCAAAATGATGTATGAATAATGACAGGATAACCGGAATCACGCTTTAAAGGGTCCTTTTTGGGTAATGGCACTACTGTTTCAGTTTTGCAAGCATTTGGAACGGCGCCTAATTCAAAACTATGCCTGAACGGAAGACATAACGGCTAACAAATGCTGTTTTAAAAATCTCGACTTCACATAATCGTCAGAGAGGAACCGACCGTCAGTAGTAGTGATGGTTAGAAATACTGACTTTGACTTTATTGTGTTTACGACGCGGTACGGGTCTTGCGGTACGACTAGAGGTAGATNAGTGAAGTGATCTGACTTTATTATTAATGTGTTTAAACGATGCGGTACGAGTCTTGCGGTACGACTAGAGGTAGATGGGACAAACACCGTAAATGGCACATACACTGCATGCAGACTGGTTTTGAGCTGCACGAGTTCGCGATTGTGCTGTGCGAACCGTCACAATATCAACTCAAAGGCTGGTTGCGTAAAGGCTTTGATACGTTGTTGGGTGTTGATGATTGCTCGCATGGATGTACGTGATTATTGGAGTCTTTTTGCTTGATTGGTTGTGATTGGTGATGTGAGATTGGATAGGAGGGGAATGGGGAAATGTTATGTGAAAAGTGGTAGAAGTTTTTGGGGTTCGTAACTTTTTAACATTTTTGGAGTTGAGAGAAGAAAGTCATCGTCTTTAGTCTTAGAAGTATAAGAGAGTGGGCCGTTGATCGGGATTGGCCGTTGAGAGGATAAGAAAATATGTATATATGGCGTCAAGTTAACGTAAATGGAAATAGCGACAGTGAGAATAAAATATTGCCATTTGGCGAACATGCATTGGTCGTGCAGTTGTTAGCTGTGCAGCAATGACAACCCGTTAGTGAAAGATGTTAAGGGGGAAGGGTGGGCAATTTTCGGGAACACCCCTGCTGGAGGCTATTATGGAAATCGAAATGAAAGATTTTGTCTCTACATGAGTCGGTCTGATCCGGAAAACATATTGTTCGAGAAGGACAATGTGTTGGGGCTTGTCCTAGTCCAAGAGTTGAAATAACACAACTTTATCACTTTTGTTTTAAAACGGTTTTTTTTTGTGATTGCACTTCGTGAAAAAATTGTTTCCCTACTGTGAACTTTCATCCGAAGACGCAACGAGTGCAGTGATTAGCCAGTGGGTCAGCTCGGGGAAAGAAGGAATTCCCCTTGCTGACTTCGAACACGAACTAGATGAGTGGGGGGAAGGTTCTTTTCGAAACAAAGATATAACTGTTTAAGGATTATGGCGCTGCGGATATGAGGCAAGAGGGATGGGCGGCACTTTATATCATAACACCAGAAAGAAGCTGCACCCAGTCCCCAATATGGGTAATCTCATACTGCGACAATGTTCCGCTGTGCGAATGCACTTCCGGCAACAAATGATCTTTGAGATAAGAAGCAGACCATCGATTGTTCTGCGAAGTAACTTGACGACGTTTCCTATGAAGCTTGAGTTTATTCTCAACGAAGTGAAAAGTCGTTTTGTTTGCGCATATGTTCCAACCTGAGAATATTCCGCTTAAAATATTTGTGCTTCCATTTGAACCGTCACCTTCGTTGCTTAGCAATCATATAACATTACTGCGAGATGTGCCGTATCGTGTTGCGCCCATTTAAAATCCTATTACCTTAGCCATTTCATTTTGCACTCGGAACCCACCAGAGTGCTGCCTCGTATAGTGTTGTATCTCGCTGTCTTAAAGGCTTAACAAACTACATTTCCAGAACATGAAAGGAAATTTCAAACGTAGACTCAAATCACGGTCAGTTGACAGCGTATTTGATTCCTCGTCGAAGCTAATATTTAAATGATTGGCTTCTCGCGTCCCTTTCCCTGCATTCGCTTCGTATTACTCAGAATGCTGGGCAAAGAATGGGGCTGTTTCGTTTCTCCTTCAAGTTTCATCTTTTTCCCTACCCGTTAGGAAACCATGAAAAAAAGGGCGTTCAGGGCATCGAGGCGCAAAATTTCTTTATGGCTGCACTCTTCTGAGTTTCCCGGTCTCCCAGGTGTAAACACGTATCAGCACTAGCTACTAAAGACACGTATCAACACTAGATAGTGTGATCCACGACGAGATTGTCTGTCAGATGTTATGATGAATTATATTACTTTGTCGGCAAATATATTGTCTTGAAGGGTTTGCTTAACCGGCTCAACCGTAACAGATGGATGCGTTTGCAGCTGACTTTGATGCCGATCGGGCACTACAGGAGGGTTGTCCAGTGGCTGCTGGTGATGATGAAGTCCGGCAGTTACCCTCTGTGGATCATTTTGAAAGACTTCTTTGTGAGACCAACTCTGAGCTGTGCACTCAGCTTGTCGAAATCGAATGCGGAAATGCGCACCATGGGGCAAATTCATCGACGGTGTTGCCCACTGGAAAGTTAAGGTATTGATGATTATTCTTTGACGTTTTACTACTTTGAGGGGTTAGGATATGCGGTTTGAGCTGTTATCTCAGTTACACTGTGATATGTTTTGTTTGTTTGTGGCCACCTGGATGCTGTTTTTCTCTTTTGAATAAAAGTATATAACGGAGCGATGGGCACATCCACTCACCCTCCCCCTCTCTCACAGTATTGCGCTGTACCTCAGCTACTATATGCCAGCAGCATGACCATCCTTTCTACTCGTAGGTGGCCGAACTCCTTTCCTTTTTTATTTTTTATATGGCCTACAGTCGTCTCCCAGCTTTCTTGTGACCTCAGTCTTCTTTTGCTTCAGTTGTGTTCCATATAAAGACTCTTTTGGTTGTGTGGCAATCAGCAGATTGCTACAGTAAATATGACCCGGCGGCGCGAAGATTGCTACAGTAAATATGACCCGGCGGCGCGAAGATTGCTACAGTAAATATGACTCGGCGGCGCGAAGATCGATGATTTTCGAATTCTCTGTACCTACCTTAGATACGTTAGAAGAGGATTACAAGCGTGATAGCCTTGCTCCAGTAGACAGCTCCGCGACGACATTTTGCACGATTCTTCATGCGATTGTAGCCCAAGGATGGCACTCATCCACAGGCTAGGTGGACAATGACGTGTGCTTTCCGCCAGCCTAACATCTGTGGCCAAAGATGGGCAACACAACACCTAGTTAGAGTGCTCATGCCGCCGCTCTGACTTAGCGGAGGATTCTCTGAACTGTCCTGTCTAATCCTTAAATCCGCCAAAAGTATGCGGTGAACCGGCGATCCCGCAGTAAGTTTGTCTTGTCTCTTGCTTAAATTGTGAACCAGATACCCAACAAATTGGCCATTAGGAAAATTGAATCATGGGGATTTGTTCTACAACGTGAAGGTAAAAAATATTGCAGAGAAAAGAGTCTGGCGATGCTTTGTGCGAAGAAAATGGAACTCCTAGAAGCCAAGAAGTCCCTAGACAACGCTTCTGATGGTGCTAGATCAGCAGCAACACCCAAAGCAACGGTCGCGCATCCGCGTAAGGTGAAGTTTGTGTTCATTTCATGGTGTAACGTGTTTGAAATGTATATGCAAGAATGAGAGGAGGCGCATCCATTGTGGAACGCCGTCAGAGAAGAAGCGAATTGTAACTGCGAAGCAGTGCTTGAAATTCCTCATCACTCATTCATATTACTCAACGTATGTGATTTGAAGAGCAATCATAAAGTTGCACATTCTGTGTGCTTCTCAAAAACATTTCTCTTGTCTCTGTTTCTTCTTGTGTAGTTTGCACGAAAATAGTTTCGGGATATGCGGTCTTTACAGGAGCGCCATTGTCGCCCACTAATTAGAAACTACTGCGATTTGGATAGTGGGAATCTCTTCGCACCTTGCAAATCACCAAAAGGGGTGCAGTATCACCGGGAGCATAGATTATTCGTTTCCGTCAATATCATCACCAGATTCTTTAACAATCCCGACCCAAGTCTTCGTCTGTAGTTCGTTCTTTCGCCGTAAAGTGGTAGCATATGTTTCTACCTCTGTTAATGTTCGATGTCGCATTGCAGAAGTCTGTCGACAGAACGACCGTACTGTATCGAATGTCGGAGGGAGTGTATGACGGACCCTTAGGAAAATTGCAGAAGTGGATGAAGGCACGTAAACGCGTCCGTATAACCCTCAGGGGTCGGAGTGCTGTGAATACGGCCATCACTGCTGTCATCATCGCGTTCGACAAACACTGGAATATGGTCGTCAGGTATGTTTCGTGGATTCTATTTTAGTAGCCACAGATGTAAAGAAAGCAAATATGAAATGGGGAAACCTGAATTACTGGTTGGATGAGACAGGATGGCACCACTAGAGAATGGGGATGTAAGATGGATAAAGGTGTAAGGATCTAGTTTAAGAGACTTGAATCAAGTAAAGGTGGTTTGAAGATATAAAGAACACTGAGAAGAGAGGGTGGCAAATGTTGATTAAAAAATAGCAGATAGGGGGTCAATGGTAAAAATATTCGGAAAAGAGTGGAAATATTGGAAATGATGCTGAAAATGTTCGGGGCAAGGTCAAGCCAGGTTGGAAATACTGGCGTAGAGTTGGAATGAGAGTGTAGAAAAGAATAGGGAGGGTTGGGAGAATTGGAACGACTGAAAATATTGGAAATGGGTGAAAGGTCAAGAATTTGTCGGAAAAAAATGAAAGAAGAGATTGACAGTCGTTAGGAAATGAGTAGAGCAAGCGAAAGGTGAAGGAATGTTGGGAAAAGACAAAGTTGTAGGAAGTGAGAATTAGAGGAGGATGGAATGTGTTTGGAGGAAACTGGAAAAATGTATGCGAGATTCGGAAAGTAGGACGAACCAGGAAAAGTCGAAGTAAAGATAAAGGGAAAATGGGAAAGTGTTTCAGAGACGAATGGAGAAGCTTGGAAAACCTTGAAAAGGTCTTGGAAAAAGATAGATGGTGGTTAAAGAAGTGAGAATGCAAGGACGCGAAAAAAAGTAAACAGGGGACAAGTTGGAAACTACTAGGACAGTGCTGAAAGAATCCGAGAAAGGGAGTAAAAGCTTGGGCAAGCATGGACCGAGATAAGTAATGATCGGTTAAAAGAAGGGGGGAGGAGCTAGAAAGAGTGCAGAAGATCGTTCCCGAACTTTCTTGCTTTGGTTCAGGTCTTGCCTGCCCACAACTGTTGACATCTCTTCTGTGAATTATTGCTTGAAAAATGTATTTTCTGGCGTTCGTTTCACTCCTCTTCCTCTCTCACAATACTCAACGGGGAGCTATTTGAGAAGCTGAGATGCGTAGTTTTCCCGTGATTCGTCGTTTGAAACTCCAAACGACTTTCGATTCTTAGATTGTGGGTTTCCCTCAGATTGTTTTGAAGTTTGTAAGCATTTATAAGTATTATTAGGCGCTCATGAATTCACTCTTAGTCCGGGTCAAGTAGTTCTAAGCAGAACTGAAGTCGAGGTAAGCTGATAAAGAAGCGCTTAGCTGTAACACCTTATTGCAGAGACGGGGACGAAAAGTTGCAACCAAGTGTAAAGCAAGAGGCGGCGTTCGGGGCCGAGCACGAGTTGAGTTCCTGTGGTTACAAGGAAATTCCGCGTTTGAATACCACTGTTGGTGGCATTCCTATCATGCAGTCGGGGCGGCGAAGATTGCTGGCGAGGCACCTCAAGTGCTCACTGATACGAGGTGACAATGTTGTTGCGGTGCATTCATTGTAGTATTGAAGCGATAAACACATTTGTTGCCGTAAGAAATATGTAAACGCTGTTTTGTGTGCTCGTTATTGACCGCCGCAGTGGTGCATTTAAATGATTTTCACAGCTCTCTGCTGATGGATTGAATTTCCATTTTTTGCGACGTTGACGTCGTCGAGCACCGCGTCTCGTGACGTTCAGTGGCTCTGAATGTGGTGATAGAAGAGAAGTGATGATGCGCTTTGCAAGCAGTTGCATACTGATTCAGTGCTGTGATGTGAAAGGAACAAGCAAGTTGCTTTCAGCATATCAAATCGCCTTAATATGTGACAAGTCAGGAGCGATATTCATTAGTTTCGGTTACTGCGAAGTGGCCAACATCTATCTGGTAAAACGCGTTTAAAATCAAATCCGCTGCGCAGCGCTAATCTTTTCGAATAGAGAAGTGCATATATGAGAACACCGTTGCAATCCCTTACATTTCATGTCAGTGATCCCGTTTAGGAGGTCATTGCTTTCCCTTTTCTTTAGTGGACTTTCAGGGTATGGTTGGAGGTGCTTGGTCGTTGCTGTCTATGCGCTATCACTGTGACTGTGTGAAGATACACCACACGGAGAATAATCTCTAAGAATAAGATTAAATATATTATTATCGTGATCGCTTTCTTCCCTTCCAAGAAGTCTGTCATTTCGCAATGAACTGTTTCTTCAGTAANCAATGAATTGTTTCTTCAGTAACCTTCTTCTGTCAAGAGAAAGGATGAACTGCTTTTCACTCCTGTCAAAGTTCAAGTTGTGCGCACATCGTATCTCACAAATACTCCAATCGCCCAAAAGTTTTCGCTAACGCGTCGAGGTTTTTCCAAACCATTATGACATATCGTACTCAACTTTGCAATTGTAACCGATGATTTTGCTTCCTTCGGTTGTGCGAGTTGTCAGCGATGCCTCGATGTCTTCTGAAAATGCGGTATACTAATGGGAACAATCTCGATGCATTACACTTGTGGAAGTAAATAGAAAGGTATGCCTCATTAATATTTAGTATAACAGCACACGCGGAAGTGAGATTGATCTGATCGGCGATTTGAAAGAGAGTGATTGGGATGGGATTGATCCTAATCGCTTTCGAAGAGCACCTTATTTGAAACGTACTTCCACTTGTTAACGGTACATCTGTGAGTGCGCGTTAAACAGGTGCCACCGTTGTGTTCTCATGTCAAAAAAATTCTTCAGGGGGATTGCTAAGGATAGAGCGGGGATTCTAATACGTCTTGGAAGCTATAAAGTATTTTCCTAATATCCATATATCAGAGAAGTGAATTGCTGTTGGATAACTGGACCAGATTTACATGGTGAACATCGTTATGTGAACTGGGGGCAGTAGTACTCCAGAACTGATCGGATGTTTTTGCACCTTCAGTTCCAAAAAGCCCTTCTCACTCATCAAGTTTGATGAGTAAGAAGGGCTTTTTGGAACTGAAAGTGCGCACGATGATGAGTCGTTTTACGTCAGTCGTTCTTGCGACGTTGCGAATATTTTTGTGAAGGAACGTGCCCTGCTAATTTGATATCGGAGCGCCTGACTGATGAAGACGGTACAGAGCAATTGCCGCTGATGGAAAGAGGGTTGTTCAGACTGTTGGGATCGACCAGAGTTTGGGTTGTTTTATCGACGGTTAGAGGCAACAGCCATGAATGAGACGAAGGACCAGTGGAACCGGGAATGTTTTTAGGTTATCAGTGGTGGTGGCCCCAAAACTAAACCAGCAGGAACCCCACAAGTTGCCAAGGATGCCTCCAACATTTAGTGCGTTAGAAAGGAAGTTGCAAATCCACTTATATAGTGAACTAGTGATCCCGCACCACTATTAAAAACAACTCGGGCGGTGAGACTGAGTGGAACGTCTTTCTAAGGTCGAATTAGACGCATTCTAAATATCGGCCACTATCGCTACCAACTTCCAGAAGTTTGGAACAGACACGTTGTGGATGATGTTCTGCTAAGGGACGAGTGCTATGTGGAAAAAAACTAGTTGTCACTGAAGCAATTTCTGTAATCCGTGTTGTAGGTGCCCATGTCCTGCAGTCGCATACGCCGCATAGTTCTTCCTGTGGAAGCAGGTTGCCGAGTTTAGGAAGTATATTGTTATGCTCCCACATGAACTGCAACGCCGGCTTTCCCCATCATTTCATTATTGAGGTGTGCACAAGGCTCCGCTCCTGTCTTCATCAGTTTTTTTACGCCCCTATTCCACTGTTGAAAGAGCGTACGCCACCCTCAAAGCACTTGCTTGCAAAGACTTTATTCAGATCTCTTACCAACCATAACAGTAACAGAAACAAAAAACAACCACTCTAACTCATGCCGTGCTCCGCTGTATTCGCAACTGAGAATACAATTCGTCCATTTGTTTATCAAGCTCTTTACCCTGAAAAAAGGCATTCGTAACAAAGGAAGGAGAAAAAGATGCAATGCTGTCGGCTCGTTCAGGACACAGTAACATCATAAACTACAAATAATACCAGGAAAGATATCCGAAGAAAGACAGGAAAAGGCCAATACGATATTCAGTTCAGTGATCGCCCCATCACCCTCCTTTGTCCTCTCCTTCTGATTCCCTGTTGCCACCGGAGCCTAGTGTGGCCTCAAACTTCGATGCGGTTAAGCTGTGGCCGCCTCATTTGAAAATCTGCTTTTTTAAGATCACCAAAGTAACATTGCTTCCTTTCTAAAATGCTTTTTTGCAACAATTAAATGTCTCTTAGCCATTCACTACCCACCCGGCCTAATATTATTCACTGGTCGTGTGTATTTAGGCGTAAAGGGTATTTATTACTATTTGCAGACTTCTGTAATATAGAGTTCTGATTTGAGACAAAAAAGTGACTGAGAACGGGCAGGTACTGAGATATTGGCTGCTACGGGNNNACTGAGATATTGGCTGCTACGGGCTAGTTTGATCTCGGTGATCAAATTTCGCAGCAGAATTCTCTTGCACAACAGTCGTAGAAAAGAGGGTAGGTCGAATGCGATAGACACCATCTAGTGTCGATCGCTGCCACAAGCCTCCTATTAAAGGTATTTGCCGAGTGGATAGTCACAGAATCACGGTTATAAACATCTGCCAATAGTGGCAAGTTGGGGTCACCAAACGCGGCCTAGCGAATGGACGGTTACAAAATAATACACCCTTCTCGTATAAAATGCTCTCTTTAGAAAACAGAAAACAAATAGTGGAAAATGTAAGAGAAACAACAGAGGGCGAGGAATGGGCTGAATAACTTGCTGAATGGCAAGTTGGTCGGAAAAAAAGCATCAATAGGAGAGGAAAGGCGGGAAAGGCATTGAGGACGAAAACCGAGAAAGCGAGGCTTGCAAGAAAGCACATCGAAGATTCAAGCACTGGAAAAACTCCGACTTTCCCTGCCTCATACGATCCTGTTCCTTCCTTTTTCCAAATTCTTCCAATCCCCAAATATGTTCTTTGTTTTTGCAAACTTTCCCGTTCCTTCCAACTCCTTGTTTAACATTCTCCTTTCTCCAACACTATCCAAATCTCTTTCCACTACTTCAGCAACTTATCGCATTCTTTGCATCTGACCCATTTTCCAATTCTTACTTCTTGTTTTCTACATTCGCCCAATTTAACACATCTTCCGTCCCTTTCTCAGTGTCCTTCTCCCTTACCGTCCTCCTTCTCAGCCTTTCCGCTCTTCCTTATCTCCCTGTTTCACTCTTTCACCGACTCTTTACTCAACGCGGTTCAAGCTCTTCTAAACATTTCATAGCTCCTTCAACTCTACTTTACCTTCCCAAGTTCCTCCATCTCTCCACCTTCCAACCTTGCCTCACTTTTCTGCAGCCTTTTCCAAGCTCCTCGTTCTCGTTCCATTTCTATCCTTCTTCGCTTCTGTGCTTCTTTAGTTTTCCGTTCCTCTCACACTTCCCAAGCTTTCTTCGCTGCTTTTAATATAATTTCCTCCTCTTCGCCTTCATCATCCTTTTCATTCTTCCCCTCGTATTGTCCAAGTCCATTTAACCAATTCCTCGAACTTTCCCCCACTTCTCCGTTTTTCCTACCCTTCTTGCACTCTCTTCGTCCTACGAATCGATCTGCATACAAGAAGGGGAGGAGATTTTATCACCTATCTCATTCACCAGACTGTCTCATGCCTCAGTCCAGCGCTTCGAATTTCCGCCCATGGTGCGGTGATTCGGGTTCGGCACTTGAACGAACAGATATAGGATAGATTTTAAAAGTTGTAGAGTAAACTAGGTACACACACACAACACATGCTTCTACAGCTGCTTCGGCCAGACCGGGTGATTGCAACAGTTAAATAGCAACAGAACACTCTGAAAGTCCATTTACCTACCAAGTTTTCTCCAGCCAGCTTAATCAACAGTCCACTTCGTTGTTATCAGTTAATGTTACCATAGTTTTTCTGCTCGAAATATACATACATACTTGCAAATATGAGATGAGCAGCGCACATAAAACTTTGTTTGCAAACGGGAAATTTGCATGAACTGCCCAAGAAGGAATCACCATCGCTACTATGAATACGATTAAACTCTAAAAGAGGGCACAGTCCTCGCTTGAGTGCACTTCATCTATCTAAGCACTTTTATCATCGCAAGAAATACAATGAAAGGCAATGATGACACCTTCAGTGGCAACAGCACGAATAATGATAAACAGCTGTTTGATATGTCATGACAACGACGTGTCAAATGCAAAGCATCTCATTCTGATAGAACGTCATTCAGACTTACTTTTAATGTAGTAAGATAATTCGAGATTTGCTTCGTTACTTCTAACGGAAGTATCGTACGAATAACCGCATCAAACCTGCAATCAAAAAAGTTTCGTCCACAACAATGAATGTTCAATTTTATGGAAGAGGATGTTCTTCAGTTCCACATCCTATGTAACAATGTTCTTCATCCTCTTAACGAACAAGACATAAGACAGTTAAGTGAACGCTTTGCTCTCAATTCTTTTTCAACTCAAAACTAAACAATCGTCTCTTTATTCAAATAAGATTGCTCTCTTACACGCACAACTTAGGGTTCGGAAGGAGAGGGTGAGGGAGTGGGAGGCTTAGTGATGCTCCCATACTCGCCTAAACTCGTACTAAGCGCACTTGCCGCAGATGTGCCCTCTCTTCCAACCCTAAGTACCCCATACTACAAAAACTTATCCCGCTTCAACCACTGGGTCCATTTTGTCCGATGAAACATCTTGCAACAGCCCAATTCTAGCACATCGCTTCTATTCTGAATGAACAGGGGTGCTCCTACGGATGAAGCGAAGAACAACACAGCGGTAGACCCATATTTTCCATCAAATCTGTCGGAGGAATCCTTTACGCCTATTGCCTATCCTCTATAGAATGTGCTGCGTAACAGTTTTTTAATTCGAATTCGTTTTTTGCAAATAAGCCTTCATTAGTGCCAACATTTGAAGGAGTGAGAAAAACACATGGGCACCTTTCGGGAAGGCACATTCGTAATACTTGAAGACACGCCGAAGCCTCATGTTGTACCAGAACACACTGCGCATCTGCAGGGTCGTGATTTGCAGCGAGAGGCACCTGAACGAATCGCTAAGCTATAACACTGCAACAAAATACACTCACATAACACCTTTGTATTGCTTGTTGAGTGGTCAAAGAGATGCACTAGTGTTCCTCGAAAGATGTCATCACTTCCGTCTTAGATTAATTGTTAGTACCAGCGCAAAGTGAATAAACATGGGCAACATCCTCAGCAAACGCTCATTTTCCCCGTTGAAGGTGATCAGCTTTCTAAATCGTTCGAATACACTATGAACAAAATGCCACGAGAAGAAAATAAATTAGATGACTGTTCCAGCGCAAAAGCGATCCGACGTTTCCAATCACCTCCGAAACACATCACAGTTGGGGCAACGGCAGTATCACTTAAAATCAGCGGTCCGATAATCGGTGAAACTTTTCCAAAGTTGCCACTTCTGGCTACTCAGTGGGGAAGAAAAGGAATAGAAACTCGATCCACTTTTCTACTCGCTTTAGACACGACATCCCTCCTCCCTCTCATATGGCTGCTAGTGTTCTTTCCGATTCTTTTGAAGAACAGATCCTTTGTTCTATTCTTCAGTTCATATGCACTGCATAGGTTTGCGCATTGCATGGCTCATCCATTATCTGCATCTCACATAGCTTCCTTTTGCACCGTTCAAGCAGTTTTCGGCATCCTCTCACAGATCATTAGGAGAGTAAAGTCAAAAAAGGAAGACGCTTGATGAACGTTCATTACTTAGGTTACTTCTAAGCACTAGCCAAGCCAAGCTGTCAATTTTTCACCACTATTATGACATCTATAAGCAGCAAAATGAGGAATGAAACTTTTGAACAATATTTAAGAACTAATAATGAATACGGTTGGGAGTACCTGCAGTGTGGTGATAATCGATTGCTCCCAAACGCCACTCTCGACAAAAGCGATAGTGCCATTATCGCAGTACTTCGAGAACAGCTTTGTCACTGTAGACAAAGCAACCTTTTGTGCCACTGTATCTGAGCAGGTGCAGAATGCGAGGATCGATGCCGATAAGCGCCTCATAAATTCTGGCCCTGCAAGTAACCCAGCACTAAGCGAAGTACTTCATTCATGCAAGGCAACGAGGATCTCTTTCCACATTCTTTGTATTTGCGTTTCCAAACGAACAAGACTATTTCATTGAATTCTTGGCAGTCTACTAATGACACCACCTCCATATTCACTCTCACTCTCTACTACCCATCATCTGTTACAGCAGTGCTGATGATTGGCGAAGAATTGTTGAGAAAATTATCGTTTGTTGAGGAGCGCAACTGTAGCTTCAGCAAGAGAAGATCAGTTTTGCCAGCGTTATGAAACACCCTGTGAGTATATCAACACCGAAGAAGCTCACAGCGAGAACCTTTGAAGACCAAGCTCGGCTGCCGAACTGAGTAACCTCAACCCCAAGGAATAAATGAGGATCAAATATGTCGTCGACAGTAACGATAAAATGAGAAATATCATGTAAAGCGAATCACTATAAAGCTTTCGTCCTACAATTCACAATCGACTTTCCACAGACTCAAAGGCCCCTTTCGTGAAGGCAAAAGGCAAATTTAGTTTTTGTATTTCAACTTCATATGCCTACCTCGACGAGGTCAATAAGCGACTTCTTGTAAGTTCAGCGAACATACTTTTTGTCATTATTGCTCGAAAACCCTAGATGGAGAGCCTAGCGGCCATCAAAGCACCCTCAGGCTTCATCCTGCGAACATACTGTTCCATGACCTGGTGCATGAAAAGATGATTTTTAGCACCCACCCGGTGCATCCAAGACCTCTACCTACCTTATAAGGGGTCACACCAACACCTCTTATGCCGACAAGCCTTTTTCATGGTTTCGTTCTGTTAAAACATAGCCGAGGAAAATTGCTGGCTGTGATACAACGCGCACATTTTGGAAAAATGCGATGAGTGGGATGCACTAAAATTAGAGATATTGGAGATCTCAGTTTTATCGGTGGAAAAACACCGACAGGAAATAAAATGGAATGGTAGGGAGATATGAGATGGATCATTGCAGCGGTAGCTCAAAACAAACTTGGCAGCCTTGCACGCAGATTTCGTCCGGATTAGCAGAGACAAACGCAAAGATGGAATTCCGAAAGAAAATACCGGACCTTTGATGTGGGTGCCTAGCCGCAAAACAGTAAAAAAGTTGGAACTGATGGGCACTCGTGGTCGCGACTACGCTGGGCGTAGGAATGCACGCACCTTGAAAGAAAGTGCCGAGGGAAGAGAAAAAGTGATCTACATCGAGACAGCGATAAAAAAACGAGAGGAAGACACAAGGCCATGACGGATGGAAGGGGAAACCCACGACCGATGAGGCCATCAGCCTCTTCGACTTTTGTTAATCATATCGAATATTCTCTACGAAGCTTTGTATCATTGGCACCTGTGATCTCTGAAACAACCCACCGTTATTGGCAAGTAGCGGCAACAAATCATTGATGACGATGCTAAGGACCATCTGCAAGTATGCGCGATTCAAATAACATAAATTCCTCGCGACCACCTCGTCAGCAAGGTCATGCTCCGATGAATGTATCGACCACAACAACTCGAACAGCGTCCGCACCTCCAATCCCGAGTTCAGCACTTTGCTCTAAATTATTATCACTGTGTTATCAGCTCTTTTCAAACAAAACCTTACTTTGACACAACTCTTCGAGAAGAGATAAAAAATAAACTGATTCCAGCAAAACAGAAAGAAAGTAATCTCAGTGTTGAAAAATTACATCCGAATCACCTTCACATGAACGAAGACGACTAAACACACCTCATTTTCCGAGCAATTGGGCAATCAAGCAATTTTTAACAACAAACGCGAATATAAAACTTAATTACGATTAAAACAACTAATCGCAGTCAAGCTTAAATGACGCGATACCTTGATCTTGAACGGGAGACAATTACTTAGGGACCCTCAAACCATGATCAGCCCCCAAACTCAACCTTCCCTCAACCAAACCACAATTGGAATTAATTAGCAACTCCAACTGTACTTGCTGCAACCATTCCCCTTTTTGGCAACTTCACTTCATTTACTCTCTTAAGTGCTCCGAACAAACTGGCATAATACCTTAAGCTTGGCGAATATTTGCTGTGCTAAAATAAGGAAGTCGTGGAGTGTTTTGTGGTTGGATGCCGACGAAAGGAATTTGTTGAATATGCCCGGCAGTGCAGGCAACAATTGGTCATCTAAGCAAGCGACCATACGATGCAAATATTGTCGCAACGCATCCAGCATCTCTGTGCTATCCACCGGCACCTTTTCCAAATAGGTCTGCAAATAACGCATCCATCATTAACCTGGATCTTCCTCTCTACTGCTCTACATATAACTGCAGTTGCCAAACCCAATTCCCCATACTGCTTCAAAACAATCGGTGCCACCGGTCAAAACGATTTCCTTTCACGCCAACCCTTCTCCCTTACCACTTGAACATACGACCGAAGGCATCGGCAAACGGCTTGCCATTATCTCGCTTTCTGGAAAAACGTGGGAGACGGCAGAAGGAAGAGGACTGCAGAAGAGAAGTCGTCAACCCTCCATTGATAGAGAGTGATGCAGCAAGATATGGTGACACTCTTTTCATACCAGCACCCTCCCCCCTTCCTCCCTCCCCTCTCGCTCTACAATATTAGACCAAACGTTTGCAATATTGAAAATAAATTTTNCTGCAATATTGAAACTAAATTTTAAAAAATTCATCACCGCGGTTTCCGGCAAAGAAAACGCTGCAGCTCTGGTGGTGCATAACAAAGTGAGTGTCACTCTCGGAGACCTCTCTTTAAAAGCGACGCTGTCAATTGTTGACGCGAATGAAGGAAGCTTTTCTAACATTTATTGTTGTGAATTCAACAACACTTTTTACCATTAAATGCTGCAACAACCTCTGACATTNTTGCAATATTGAAAATAAATTTTAAAAAATTTCTACCACTAAATGCTGCAACAACCTCTGACATTCTTCAAATGGCACATGCAAACACCTTTTTGGAACGCAAAGGAGTGTTCAAATGAACGATTCTTATATGAAATTAACGAAGGGGTGTGCTCTCTCGACTAAACGCAACATTATTTAAGCCAATATTTAATACACAACTTACGTTCATAATTTGGTAAAAAGTGGGTGCGCAGTTGCAACTTGCCATACCGTTCGACGTTGTAAATGCCTTCGTTATCCTCCTGAATTAAATAACTTCATTTGCAAATAAACTATCAGCCACCGCCTGGTCTAAAACAACAAAAGGCAGCAATTGGTCCAAATATAGCCACCAACCTGGTTGCAGCCGCCATTTGCCCACACCTAAGCGAGAGGAAGGTGCTCAACAGCCAAAAAATAATGCCGCCAAAAGCATTCCTGCACCAACAATTTACACGACCACCTAATCTACTTGAAATATTAGTATGGGATAAGACTTGGTGATATTCCACAGTTAAGGCTTGTCCCCAACTTTACCACGGCCAGTAAATAAATGGTCATCAGGTGAATATGATAGGCTCTGAGCAACATCTCAACTGTGGGTGCATCTCAACAAGTGCACTAATATTTCTGCAAACTGCCTTCGGTCATCTCTTTCAAGTCAATGCCGCTCGTTTTGCACGTTGAGTTAGCTGCACACTTGGTATCTTCTTGGTTATGGAATGCCCCGTCTAATCCCAACTGTAATGAAAAACAGCTAATTACTCACAAATACCTCCTGCGATAAAAACTGTGTACCCCTGAAATGACATTACCATAGCAACTCCACACTCCGACTCCCACTCTGTTACTGTCTTTGGGAGCCTCAATATCAGAACACAAAGCATTGCTTCCCCTCCTTTTTCTCGCTTCTTTCTTCGTTGCGTATTTGCACTAAAAAACACTGCTATTGGCTTATATTGAAACATTCTGTGAAAACAGCCTTTAATAATAAAACGGCCTAATAATAAGCCTTAATAATAATAACATATATAAGCCTTAATAGAGCCTAATAATAATAATAATAAAGCCTTAATAATAATAGTAGTTATAGGAATAAAAGCAAACGTACGAACTNTAGGCTTAGGCTTAGGAATAAAAGCAAACGTACGAACTGTAACCGATGATGTTGCTCATGTAGCATCGTATATTTTGCTGGTCTTCACTGCTGGTCACTTTGCAGAGTTCATCGTTCGCTGCAAGGAACTTCTGCAAGAGAGAACCCGCCAGCTCCTTCATATACTGCTCTTTTAATTCAACCTTCAGCGAGCCAAAAACAATCAACGTCGACGTCGCTTCATATAAAAACATCTGAAATATTCATAGTCTACAACGAACATATAGATAACGCCAATAAAAGCTTGTGTGAGCAACGCTGAAGGTAATACCACGTAATGATAGCATGAAGGTGACGTGATCTGATATGGAAAATCCTGAGGGAGCGGATAAATGAAACAAATAAGCAAAGACAGAACAATTTGGATTGCCTTAGGCAACCACTGATTTGGAAAGAAACAAAAGAAATGCAGTATCATGCCTGAATTAGATAGTCACACGGCTTTATTTTTTGAGCAGCGGAAGTGCATAAATGAAAAACTTGTGCAGAAGCAATAAATGAGTGAGCAGACGAAGGGAACTAACAACGCAATTCTCCGTACAGGAACGAATGAAATCTATGCAGCAGTGCGAAATCGCATGGCCTTTTAAAAAATGAAGCAAATTGATGCTTGAAGTCTCGCAAGCGTTTTGAATCGTCATAATTTGCGAAAGCCTTTAGTCTTCTTTGCAGACAACCACAGCACTTCGCTATTCGTTTATCTCATCTATCAAACGCTACAAACTAACAATGCTCAAAGAGGGAGTAATGGCGCTGAAGGAAAAAATCAACAACTCAATACCTGATCGTCATCCGAGAAAAGCGAATTCGTGTTCGGATTTACAGCAAGGAGTGGTGCGAGCTGCGTCAGCACAGTTCCCACGTAATCTCCCAACGACTGCCTGCAATTATGTTATTATTCAAAAGCATCAATTCCCTATAAAAAGGAGAATGATACTTTTCTGACGATATGCGCAACACGTTCGATTGTTGCGCTCGTGCCTGCCTGCCCCTTCAAAACACCCTAGTTTGGTTTAATCAACTATCGAAGCGAGGATGTCCTCTGACAGACGAAATTTTGTGGACTCTGCCTGTAGCCACACAGAGAAAAATCGGAGCCCTTTGCCATAAGCATGATATGAGCGTATTTGAGCGACCGCTAATCAGAAATACATAAATCAACACTACTACCTTACTTACGGATTGAAAGGAACCGCAATAGAGATGTGGGCCCACCTCCAAAATCTGTTCTCTATCCTATCTTTCAGTGAGAAAGAAGGATAGAAAGAGAGCAGAAGAAGGAACTTGAGATTCACTACTTTAACCTAACATAGATGGTACAGACCCTCTACTACCCCAATATCAAAAAAAGGAAACGACTTCCTCCTCTCTCCTATCGTATCCCTCTTTGCTGAAAAAACTGAACGTCTTCCTTCCTGCATAAACATCCAGCCCGCATCAGAAAGAAACATTTGGCCACTAAAGTTTCGCCGTTTTTCCCAATAAAAGCCATTTCGCAGTGCTCAAGAGAACCATGACGCCGGTACGAAAGCGTTAGCAAAAAGTGCTATCAAGACATCACCCTTCGGAATTTCTGCCACTACTCAAGAAGAAGCCCTTGCTTTAATACAAAAGAAATGCAATATGTGTAAAGCGATTAACACCGCTTCAGATATGTCACACAGTTCACCCCAGCATATATCCGCAGAAGAATTTGAAACGTCGTGCACCGCTTTTCAAACAAGAGGCGCAAGAGACTATTTTTCCCTCAGCAATAAGATTAATGTAACCTCATTTGGGATGAACCGATCAAACTAAGCCCTCTGTGGGGTTGCCAAAACGGTCCGAAGCAAGAAAGGAATAGCGAACTTGTGAGCCTTCACAAAACGGCAGAAGAGATAGACAACTCGAGTTCGCAGCCGTGCTGACGGATGTAACAAGCCTCGGGAATCCAAAAAAGCCTCCTAAAACGAATTCAGTTACACAGGCTGGCGATTTTTAACCAGACCCGCAAAAAAGTTTTGCGCTTTAAGATCGATGCCAAAACTGCCCACCTTAACGCGAAATTGCGCATCCTTGGTCTCATTAAGAGTGCACTTTTCTCGTCATGACAACATAAGAACCCAGTGCTCTCCCTTATCAAGTAATACCGCTAACGGAAGCAATTCTCTTCAGCTTCGGCATCCGCTGACTTCCGACCGCTAATCAATGCACTCCGAAATTTCATGTGACACCAACTGGACTGGTTAGGAGATTGTTTTGATTGTTACCAACAAAGTGATGAGCATGGCGCATCAAGGTGGTCAGTATGATGGAAAACAGCATTTCTGGCTGTATAAAATGAAAAGCAGTTGTTTGTCATTGCATTATTGCAACCAGCATCACTGCCGATCGACGATCGGATTAATCATGCAACTGCTCATATTTCGTATTGTCCACAAAAGCAATAAAAACAAACAACGCCCTACAGTGAATATTCGAAGAAGAATAAACGACAACACTTTCAACAACGATGTCTGTATAAACAAAGACGAAATGAAATATAAGGGCTCCTTTTTTTCACTCTAATACACATCTGCGGAGCCAAACCTTTAAAAATTCAATAGGAAATTAAATGATGGAAAGCGGTCGATACCCACCAGTAGTGATGGAAGCGGCCGTTGATTGACGGCCAAAAGTCTGTCGTATCGGCACACTATTTCGAAGAAAGTCGTGTTGACAACAAACGCTCCACATCTACTGACATCACTTGAGAGCACCTTAAAGTGGTTAGATTCGCATGAGCATATCATCATAAATCAATATCATCTCCAGAAGGCATTTATCGGCGTTCAGTAAACGTTGCATGCAAGATAAAAGTAACAGAAGTATTACCTGCAGAATAAGGCTCTTGGCGCGTGTCGACACATCATCGCTGCTCAAAATGAAGCTACTCTGAAAGAAAACATTGAAGTGCACTTTCGAGGATCAACGCATAATTAAGGCATTAGATTAAGTTCAACGACTCGTTTATTCGTCAGACTGAAGGATAGTCTAGGAAACTTGTCATACAATGGCTGTCTCAAAGCTTCAAGTACCTTGAACTCCTACGCCGATACCTAATAGGAATCTGCATTTGAGCCAAATATCACGAAAGCTCTTGGACCTTCTCGGCTCGGCAGTTGAAACCAGTGCAGAGAGGAAAGAGAGAAATACGCACTAAGATATGCAGAGACGCCACCAATTATATGCATCATCCCATGTAATGGCACTATTCGATAGGCGAATACGACACATCGTTTATGTGAGTAAGCATTATGAATACGAGATTGGTCACCGCATTATGGCTGAAATCTCAAATGACCAAAATACTGCAGCACTACAAAAAGCGGTGACTGAGGCATTTCGTGCCAATCACTTAGTGTACCTCAAAAATCGTTGAACAACATTCTAACAGCTCAGTAGTTCAGCACAGACATCTATAATCAAACACAAACATGTGCATGAGAAACCCCCTCCCATCGAAGAAAGTTTGTTGCAACACTCCTTAGCCTCTAAGCAAGAAGAATTTCCATAAAGCCTGGCACAAAGAGAAGCAAAAAGATTCTTTCAAAAGATCAAGTTCTGACGATAAGAGACAAAGCAGTGACAAACCTGAATTATCTCTGCAAGTGAATAAATCAACGACAACACCGCTTCGATAGGTGCCACTTCGCTGTGTGCCCACTCCCTACACAAGCTTTGCACCGATGGCTCCAGACTGCTCACGATTATATCCGGTTTCTGAGGAACAAATCATAAATGGGCACAAACAGATACATGTATTCACATGTAAACATGGAGAGGCATCAAAAGGACAAACATCTCCACTTGATCTCATATATTCTCCTCATTTCATTTACGAATATTCGCAGTGAACGATTCTTTATGTGCTGCAATCAAATCCACCCACGCATCTCGACGTGCGGCTTGAGGCTGTCAAGAAAGCACAAGTCGTTGCTGGCAACCTGCTGGTTGCAGTTCGCATCTCAAACTTTGGTGTTGTTCGCTATTAATGACGCCTCGGTCATTAACGATTTACTTCCTCTATGAAGCTTGCGCGAACAAAAACGACGATTTGTCACAGTTTAGTTGCACTTTGCACCTTCAAAATTGGATATTAAAGCGCAGCCCAAATAAGGCCACAGATAAAACTGTAATATGAAAGATGTACGTAAGACGCACCAACGTTCCAACAGTGCTCAGAAGAGACCTTAGTTGCTTGCGATATTCCAAGAACTCGAGCTCATTTTCTCCATCGTTCTCCAGATTTATATCTTCTGGCGCCTTATACCTCAAATCGTTGCCTGCCAATAAAGTGCACAAAACAGCGCTTTAAAAGACATCCCATGATTAGTGCTCAGTTCTTTAAACAGGCGGTTCCTTAGAGCAAATGTGGAAATTAAAAGAAACGAGGTCGTTTTGGGCGCTGCTGTATCAGCTCACATTCGCTTAGTGTGCTTCTGTTGCAAATGATGCATCAATAACGACAATGACAGTCTTCTGAGGAATGACTGAGAATGGCGATGTAATGAACGATATACTTCCTGCACAAAAATCTTTCATATACCTCTCATCTACGACATTATCGCAGAAAAATACCTCTGAAAGGGAACGACAACACAACTGGAAGATGAGACATAGAGTGATAGCAGTGCACTCTGTGCGGTGCTAAGTCACACATGAAATGATGTCTCTTTACAAGGATGCGCTCTCCCTTCTAATCTCCTTATCTAAAATTTTGCATATTCCAACAGCAGTAATTCATGACAAGCGAGTCAGAGGGCTAACAAAGCTGCACTTCTGAGTTGAATCGCCCCTTTTTTTCAAAAAAAAAGAAAACCAACTGCCTCGAAGAATTAATCCCTTCTCCATCTCTTTTCTCGATCAATCGAACCTAACAGCCGCCTTGTCTTCGCTCCTAATTCTTCAAACAACGATGGTACAATGCGTCATACCTTTGCACAATAAGCGCAACCAGCTCACTAATGAAAGCCTCGTTTCGAGCACTCAACGGCTCTCCCTTCAACATACAAATATACTCCCTTAGAAACTCGACCACTGTCTGCGATGCATCCAAATCCTGCAGAAATAAAGCAATATCGATGAGCACGTTTCCTTATGATGTCAACGTTGTTCCCTCTTGCTCATTGCATTGTTCCCTTTCATGATACACTTACTCCTCTTGCACCACTCAATAAACTCAAAATTTTGAGAGATGATATATGTAAATATACGTCATCTGCTCAAGCATGGCCACATCGTACTGCACAGAACACTCTGCTGCTGAGCCGAAAATAACGATTGCCGCTTCGACCTGTATATGATCACACTCTCTCGAAAGGTTTTTATACAAGGAGGATGATACTTCCCAAAGTTGACTGGAACGTCTTTCAGAAGATGGTTCACTGAGGGGCAGTGGTCTCGGCTGAAATTATACCCCACGGTAGATTCCCAGATTATTTCCATGAATTCCAGACTTTGCCAGTGTTCCAAGAATCAAAGGATTTCCAAATGTCACATTTCGTCCGGCGCCATCAAATAAGAGCTCGAGGAACCTGCACTAAGCTTGAAAAGCGGGTCATCCAACCACAGGGCAAAAGCAGAATCGAGTAAGCACAGAAAGCAAATTAGCCACATTTAATAAGATACCTCATGTGAGAAGCACTGCAACGCGGGTGCGAGGGTATCGTCGAGTAATCTGTCGCACTCGGCTTGTCGTGCGGCTTCATTGTCCTTATCGAACCTATGAAGATTGGGCGTACCTACTACTTTCAAGTTGTTTCGCAAGTGAAAAGAATTGAACTGCGTGAGATTAAAGTATTTTCAGAGATGAGAAACCGAAAGAGTGCCCATAAAGGTGCCTTCAATATAAGTTTTTATCATCTATCCACACAAATCGAGGATGAAGGCAAAAACGGAAAAGGTGGTAAAAGTGAGGCAACAGGCAGGAATAGCGCTCTCTTTTTTACGAAGATATGGGGGATTACAAACTTCAGTCTAACCTAAGCACGAAAATATGGTTCTTCAGGACAATCAACCTTAAGTTTGATAGCTAGGACCGATGTAATTTAGATGCAGGAAAGCTTAAAGCGCATGACTGTGCAAACGGATCTCGAGTTCAACTCCATGACGAAAAACGTTATAAGGTGCATCGACAATGCGACGGCAATATCTTTGCTTATTATACACCCCTTAATTTGATGCACCTACTTTTTAAACCAATTCGATAAATATGCTTCATAATACATCCGCAATTGAATCGATGAGCCCCAACGTTCTATATTAGCTATTCTGACGAGATGAGAGACGCACAGTGAGGCATATTGCCTATGGATTCATGTCAGTGGTCAGTTATCAAGAAATGCTAGATTGCTGTTGAACGATTCAGAGACCTAATTCAAGAAAACAACCCACTTCATATGGCAGTCGACAAGCGCACAACCAATTGCGCTCAACAGCATTCCACTGCGCATTACTTCTTCTGCATCGTTTCCCTTCAAAACATCACCCATCATTAACTCAGTTACGAATTAACAAGCAACCTAATGATTGATACTCGAATGAGTGTGCTGAAAACAGAGTATCTTCAGGGATCCCCCAAACCCTCAAAATCCTATTTTTTTAGACAATCCTCTCTCTCTCCGCCATAAAAGATTGAATCATGCTTGACAATCCTTCAGTTAAATCGGTTGTTAGGCAAACGTCAAACAAATGTCGATTCTCACATGAACGATTGAGAAATGTACTTGAGCAGTGATGATACGCATCAGAGCTTCTAATTCAGTGATACTGCAAAAAGAATGCAAGCAGGACGCTATACTTAAAAAGGAACACCTACGGGAGTAATGGAGAGTGATCCGTTTTGCTGCAGCAGCATCGAAAGTGCTGAGACGAGTGCGAACTTCTTTTGTGCATCCATTCCTTTTTCAATAATCGCGCATATTGCGCGCACCGCTGACTCACTCGCATTTTCGTCATTTAAACATCCTTCAACGGGATCATTTAAACCATTGCAAAAGAAGCTCTCATTACTAGTCGGCATTTCGCAATCGAATAGCCGACTCCCGCACAACAGAGACAACGGAAGCGGGAAAGAAGCAAGGAGAGGCTAGATCACTCCATCCGACTTCACTCCTCCTAAGAGGATTTTTATTGCTCTCGTATGACGAAATAAAAAATGGTTCAAAAAACATAGTCAACTTTGCACAAAAAATAATTTTCCGTCCGAACATTTGAGAACAAAAAACAGCGACAAAACTGCTGAATATTGTTCCAAGTTCGATGTCAAAAATTTTCGGCTCCTAAAATTCAAAGCAGAAAGAACTACTTCGAAGCGAAAAGGGAAGGGGCTCCCTTCCAGAAAACTATTCCCATTCAAAAAGGACTCATCCAAACACGCTCATCCGAGCTACATGATGGCAATATGACAAGAAAGCGTTTCGAGTGCAAACGTACCAATGATGAGCGGAACCATTGTGTCATTGACGACAAGCTCGATGTCGATCCAGTCAACGTAACATGCAATAACGTCGAGACACAATTCACGCGCCTTATCGTTTCCGCTGTCTTTCTGAATTTTGATTGCAAATTTAAGGAAGAAAAGCCCGCGACAGACTCACTCATCAGAATGAGCTAACTGTGCAGAAAAGACAATTCGAAATCAGCAAACACCGCACTAATGATTTTCCTCATAACCTCGTAGGTTTGTTGCCCAATTTCACCTAGAAAATGGGCTTAACAGCGATGATAAATCAGCAGGTAGCATCTCAATAGAACGTCATCATCTGTTTTGTTTCTCCACGTCAGATCGATCAAATTTAGAGATGACTTTTGAAAAATTCGTGCCAGGATAAGCAAAAAATGTTTGCGGCTGCGAATTCCAGCGCCATCTTGGATGGTTGCTATACTGGATGTTAGCTTCAAGAAGTCGTAATGACGCGAACGGGGGTGACCAATTTGAACTTGGGAACAGATGTGAGGAGAACGGTTCTAGCATAGAAGAAGCGAAGGAAGGGTAGATAACGATGAGATGAGTTGATGTATCTCGCCAACTTCATTGAATTTTTAGGCAACAGCAGAGATTACCTAGGCGATGAGCGAAATCGGCTGCTAATTTGGGCAGTGCACAAATATCAGACAAGTACGCCAGCGACATAGAGTCCATTCGCTAAGAAAAGAGAAGCAGTGAAATCGTCAACTCACAAGAATATCCGTCCATACACGAGCCACATCCACAATACACAAATCCCTCATCGCATCTTTGATCCGTGTATTTCGATCAAAAATCTGCAAACGATCGACTCTTCAAAGACCAAAATTCAAAGATTTATTGCTGACAACAAAGGAACCGCTAAAAAATTCGTTGTTGGTCAGCACATCCAATCCTACATATCTGCTGACCAACAACGGAATTGGCGATTTGTGAGAGTAGTACCTGCAACAGTCTAACAAGGAGGTCAGTGAGAATGAGCTATGTTCCAGGACCGTTGTGTCTGCTCTTATAAGTCAATTAGCAGAGAATTTCAAATGATGGTAATAGATCGACTGCTGGGAGTCTATCAGCATAAACATCAAAAGACCTACTCATTTTAGAATAGAGAACAGAGAAACAGATGAAAACAACAGTGCTGACCTCTTTGGTGCGTTGGATTTCACGATCCACCACCTCACTGTCGACTGCCATTAGTGTTCGTAGAAAGAACACAACAACGGCGGGCGAATCCAGTCGCTGCAGGAATACCTTAAATGCGACTCTTCAAATTCCTATCTCAATTGAACGTAAAACGGGGACCTAAAACAACGAAATCTTGCAGACACTCCTAGAATAAAATACTGAACAGGTGACGAATGCCACAGGTAAAACCTAAACTAAAACCCGCTGATGATACGCATGTGCACCGTGGTTTGTCAATTACCAAAATGAAGGGATGAAAAACCGAGCAGAAAGCATGATCAAGTTCTTTCTCTTCAGTGCCCAGCTTCGAGAATAGGAAACGTTACAAAGATTTGGGGCCTTGGCAAGCAACAGACATACTTTACCGTGAATTCGGAAAACATTTATTTTCGTTACATAACTCTGAGTTCACAGTCATGGCAGCTGCAGAGTTTGAGCAACGCCTCAGCTAAGAAAACGGGTAAGCTCATAAATTCCAGTAAAATCCAACAAGACAAATGGAAATATCTGTTTGATACGTGACGCTGTCCTGCAGTCCGATGAGTCCACGATAACCAAACATTTCAAGGCCCTCGTGTCAAAAAATAAGAATCCAAATGATGCCAAGAAAGCATCATTGGCCCCTATATATTTTGATGTATGTCCTTCCTCTCTCAAATACATTATTTCAGTGTCAATTATTTGGTTCTAATTAGTCAATAGAGATATGCAAAAATCAAAATGCGAGTCAACGTACTTCGCAGGAGTGCTAGATCTAAATAAATGGATATCTCAGAAATCAACTTAAACGCGGTGCGATCTGGTCTGATAGAGGAGGGTGCACGGTTTTGATGGATCACCAGCAAAGACGATGGAACGCCAGGTGCATTTATGTTGATCTGCGCAATGCAATTTTGTCACAGAAATCATACAGCGCCCCATNACGCATTTATCTGCGCAATGCAATTTCGTCACAGAAATCATACAGCGCCCCATCCCCTCCCTCTTTAAAAAATTACAATACCGTCAAAAACTACTTCAAACTTCTAAACTGAGTCTTCAAATGAAGTTGTTCATTTGCATAAGTAACCACTGCAAAAGAAGAGCTTATCACACCGATAAGCGAATAATATCAGCAGAGAAAAGCGCTACGCTCCAAGCGATATGCTTCTTTAGGAGTGCACACTCAACCCTCACCACTCATCTGCACTTGTCTCAAAACAAGTATTCACTATCCAGTACACAAACACAAACACGCTTCTCTCCTGAACGCACCANGAATACACAAAACAATACAACACGCTTCTCTCCTGAACGCACCACTTACATGTCCTGAACACATTTAATGCTCATATATTTACAGCTTCAGAGTGGCAGTCTATAACATCTGAAACTGCACAAAATATGGACCTGACGCCATCACACTAGTAACAGCATTACGAAGTACTTTTGCAATGTGTCTTTGAATGACTCAATTCAAAGGCAGCAAAGAAAATTTGCGAACCGGTCAAAACGTGGTATTGAACCGCATCAATAAACTTTACAGGTAACGAAAATAGGACCTAGATAAGGAGGTATCACCACACAGTCATGCATATGTGTCAACTTCTATGACTTTTTAAATGAGCATTCTGGAATACGTAAGAAATGGCGCATTCATTAGAGTGAAGAAAGGATAGGATGAGAGTGGAAACTTGCCCTCCCCACCGAAAACATAATAAACAATGGTTTCGAGTCATTCTCTTCACTAATTACGCAAAAGAAGGAATCCATCGATCAGCAAATCCAACATTCCTGAATGCCCCTTTGAATGTTTCACCACCTCACCCACTAAAAAATCGCATCAAAATGACGTTACAGAACAAAATTTTCTTAGTTCCTCCAGCACCTCAACGATCAACTGATACCTAGCCCAAGCCAAAATCAGTACATCTTTAGACATCCCATAATACCAAAGCATTATTTTCTGCAGGTCAGCCAACCACCAGGAGTTCCAAGCAAAGCGTTATGATGTGGAGGAAAGAACAGAAAGGCGAGGTCGCATGATGTCGATGGGGTCATTTTTTCGCTGCGGCAAGGTCGGCCTGGACGGATAAAAGAAAAACCTATGGTCACAGGTGAAGCAATCATGAATTTTGCAATACCGTACTATCTGTAGCACAAGCAAATCGATTGCGGCAGATCGGCAGACTTGAAATGGTGTGGTTTTTGGCATGAGGGCAGTCTACACCTACATCGCGTATTTGCTTCAGATGCCAACATAAAGAACGAAATATTTTAACTCTAGGCCGATTTCACCATAATTTTCCATCCTAGGTCTAGTGTTCTCTTCTCTTCGCTGAATCATCCGACCCCCGTTGACGCCCACCCATCCAACGATGCAAACTGTTAGTGCACAACGGAACTCAACAGCGAATGAAAAAGTGGGAAAAGAATGAACAGAAACCTCTTGCATAAACTGTGGCCAGCGAATAGGAAAGTCGGCCGCGAAGACCAATGCGAATAACTGCGCCATCTTGTTGCTTAAATAGTTGGGAGGCGACTCCGACGATGATCTGAATGACTGTCAAATGCTTTTCAACCAGCTGAGCACATTTTCCTCTTACGATTCTAACTGCAAACACTAAAACCCAGATCCACTCCCACTAAATCCCCTTCCCTGAACTCAATGAGCCAACTGTGCTATTAGACCGTCTCCTTTCTCCCAACAACCTCAAATAACGGTAACAGCTGGAACGTGCTGAATGCAGTTGCCTTACTTCAGGGATAAATGAGACAGAGGAGATAAATATCAGAGGGGATTACGTGCTATGACACATTTTTATATCAATCAAGCATTGCAAAAAGAGGAGCTGGTATGGAAATTGGAATACGACAACACAAAGCAATGCAATTCAAACAGCAAACCCACTCTTCCCATGGAGATTGTTGCATGACCTTCATGAGTCTCTTCAACATAGACATAACCTTTTCTATTGTCTTAAAACAGCAGCCTGCTGGTCATTTGGTTCAAATGACCACTTAAATGAAAACAGCGCTTACATTTTCTGAATCCATGAAGACATCCATAATCGAACAGTTTGCTGCGCGTTATCATCCTTCGCATAACAACTGACCAGGTAGGATTCTATCACTTGTAGTAACAAGAAATGTTCTTCGACGCCACTGCAACGAGGCAATAACCTGTGAACAACGATTCACACATCTCCCTAAATTTTATTAACCTCATTTCGTAGTCCTCATAGAACAAGTCATTAGAGCTAGAAGATAACAACAAAGACAACAATAGTTCCGATTTTCAGATGCTTTCGTGATGCGGCATGAAGTGGATAAATATTACGTCAAACATTTGACAGTTAGTGCCGTTGTGCATTCATTGGTCACATATAGGAACCCTTGCACTGACAACAATAATCGCCGCTTTTCTCGGTCTCAACGCTCGCGTAAAGAACAAGCGCAAGCAACTTTACTGCTTTTCGATAAGAAAGAGTTGCTTTCTTTTAAACCAGCCAGTCTTCCTACACCAGGAATAATGCGAGCTACAAAATATTACGCGTTAGTTATGAGACAGTACAATACTATGGTCCAACTCAAAAAACACTGCCGTGCTGTACTAAGCGAGACAGCACAGTGGGGCATGTTCATTTCATCCGAAAACGATTTCATCGGGCAATTCTCAGACTGTTAGTAAATGCTTCACAACGAGAAGATATGCAAAAAAGTTTACACCAGAAATATGGCCACAGTCGATATTGAAATCAACATACACAACTATTGTCACCTTTCGAGCAAAAATGTTATCCCCGCAATTCAAATATGGCTAATTCAACAATAACACTTATTTGTCAAGTGCTGCATGGAACGTTTCAGCAGTATGCCTTATACCGCATTCCTCATTGCCGATAGGCCTTCTGGAATGCAAGTGGAATCATAATCGCTTCGCAACGAACAGAAGATGAATTGAGATCAGCCAATTTTCAAAGAAGCACTGAAGTGAATGTGGCAAATGCTTTAGTATTTATGGCGCAGCAAAGAATCGAATATTCTCGACACTATCGTATAGTTCGCTTACAGCTTCCTATTGCTCAATTATGCTTGAGATGATTTGTCTTATTCGGTTATCTCTCAGAAAGTTCAGTGTTCTATTGCTATACTCTACTAGTTGATCACAGAATTCAACTGCCTTTTATTTTACATATTCTTCCGATTCTATGCTCATATAATCTGTTCCCATTCTCATTACCTTTCGATGTATTACAGTTCATTCACCTATTTATTTCCCATTTATGTCATCGCTACAAAGTTTCTGCTCATTCACACAACACTACTGTGCAAACTACTCCACTAACTACAACTACTTTGGCGACTGCAAGTATTCGCAACGAAAAAATTCTTCGGGATATCTACTTCTGGGAATCATCAGGTTTTTTGAAGATTCCCACATCTGGAGTTCAGGAAACCAGGCGACACTTCATCCCACGGTGCCCTCAGAATTTGGAGTCGCCAGAATTCGCACGAAATTCGCTTACTGAAGTAAAGTAGCTGCCAACGCTAATCAACTTTAGCCGCTGAATCTACACTTCTTTTGCAGACCCCAATCTTGCGCAACCAACCTCGTTGAATGTTTTTTTGTTTTCATGGGCCGCAAAGCTGCATCTCAACTTAATGAAGAACCTTCTGCCCAAGAGATTAGCCACATGACCTTTTAGTTCTCGATGCATCAGTTAACCTGCTATTTTTACTGCATCGTTCATCACCCTGCGTGAAAACGCTGCAGCCTACTACCTCTAAGTTGCTTTACACTGCAACTCGCATATACACAACGCAATACAATCTGCTGATAAATGACTGCATTCCCTATCTTCTGTACTTCAGGTGCGGTGAATTTCGCTTGAGGTTTCCGAATCCCGAATGTCAACGGCACCTGGACCCCACTGGCAGAACACGAGCCTCAGCGTTAACCTCCACGTCACCTCACAACTTCTCCTGAGCGGAAGTGGAAGCGAAACGCGAAACACACTTATTCCTAACGACTGTTTTATTGATCAAAGTCAAGTAATGTACAACTGCTGTTTTCGGAAAACTTTCGTGTCTCATTTGTGCTACCGATATGATTCAGTATGCAGAAACGGTCAAATGAATCGATGAAGTGTCGCTAGTTCAATGTCGGCAAAGCCTGTCGACGACTGAAGAATAGCATTCTCACGGTGCTACATATTGCAGCGAAGGATGGAAAGCGTTGAAGCATCTGGCGATGTAGATGGACAATACTACTGCGGCTTTACCATCTGGCGAGGTATGAGTGCAACAAGCAGCATGCTGCTAATAATGCTATTATTAACACTGGCAATTAATATTACTTAACTAATTCTTCTTATTTCTTACTTAATATTAGCCACCAATTCAAAACTATCTACGTATCACGCCTTTAATCACAACTGTGCGGACACGAAATGCATTTTGTATTCATATGCGAGCAACTACCGATTGACGATGAGGAACAACATCAAAGAGAGCACTTACGAGAAGTTTTCTTTGACGATACTCTCAACACAATTCCGCCACCCATTCGGATCGGCTTTCAATTTCTGTAGGTATTCGAATAACTGCAAAGTGAACGAAGCAATATAAAGGAAATTATTTCTCTCTCACACAATTTATTTTTACAAATATTGACATATGAAAGTAACAGGCATTAGGGCATGGTGCGCAACAGATCTCTGCAGAAAGTTACCGAACCAACCCGAGGAAATAACCTCGCAAATGTGCTTTCATTCGCAATGTTAATTGCTGAGACACATATTAAGTATATGGTTGTTATCCGCTGCAGAATGACCTAAAACCGATTGATACAATTCACATTTAATGGTGGCACAGGTGAAAGCAAATGCAATACTGCTGCAAACGAGGGCTCTTTCTTATGCGTCTTAAATCCAGTTCTGCCCTCAATTCCTCACTTTTATTCTACCAATAACTCACCTGTCTAGAAACAGTGTGAAAACACCTGCACAGCAACCCAGTTTTTCAGCGAGAATAATGAGATGCAGACGTGAGAAATGAACGCTATATTATACGCCCTTCAATCTCTTGGAAATTGTATCGGCTGTGCTCATTCAACAACCTTTCCTGGACCTCAATCTTTCAGGTAGTTCATCTTCGATTCAACAACGGAAGCAGGCTCCAAACTTAAATTGTCTTTGGAATGGGAAGGATGATGAAGATCTCGAAGAATCTGCTTCTGGCTAACGGGAATGGACTATTGTCTGGTCTCCCAATCGTTTTGCTTTTCCTCTCCTCCCTTTCCAGCGCGTAATAATCATGAATTGGAGTGAGTTCAGTGGGACGCTGTGTTCCCCCCACTGAGCCCCCCCCCCCCCTGCCCCCACTCCTCCGTTTCTGAAATGGTGCTCGTCGATCCTGCATACCGAAAATGCGCTCATAATCTAAAATAAATGCTCGCATGAGTGCATGGCAACATACTACAAGCACAGGAAGCTAACTTACTTGATAGTGCTGTGCTGGATCGGCAAGTGCAGTTAAAGAAACCATCGTATCGACCCCGTGGTCACCGTTCCGCCGAACAATTCGTTACAAACACGCGACGCGAGCTGCACGCCGCACCGCAAACAAACACGTCGATACGAATGAATTTGCCCACTGAAAACAACGTGACAATGATGCGCCGAATGGGACAGCCATATTGAGAGATACCGAAAGATAGCACCGAGAACACCACCATTCGCCGTACCTGCAGCAAACAGTCGATGCCGGATCGTCTCCCGACTGACGACGCTGAGCTACAGTGAACACCTTCTGCAATCATTTTCTCACTGAGAGTGATTCTAAATTTTTTATGATTCATTGAGTTTTTTACGGAACTTCTTATAGGCCTGTATCCCGGAACTTACAGCTTCTTTACTCCGACATAATTGGTTTATCCGAAGCATCTCTCCGAGATCTTCCTCGGCCGATCCAACGGGTTAAAGAAGCACTCATCGTCACCTAACACCGGTAACAGTCACCAAAATCTCTCAAGTGAACTCAGCCTCACCTCAAAATGCTATCACACTATACACGCAGTCTGTGTGCACCGTACACACATGCAGTCGTGGCATGCAACAAGTCTCAATATTCACAGGTTTGAATCATTCACACACCTATCAAGCAAACTGTGTCGAAACAATGTAAAACCCAAAATGCGA
>JAARMF010000105.1:42509-54680 GCA_022844705.1 Toxascaris leonina
AGTGTAGCATCCAGCTAAATCGATGCGCAGCTGGACTGCACGATTTTCCTAGCGAGTATACGACGTTTCTAACAAAACAGGAAAAGCGACCAAAACTGACCTGACAAAGAGGGGAATATTTGCTGTTATAGCATATCTACCCGACGTTGTGCAGACAATTCCACTGCTGCTAGGTCGCTATGCGACAATTAACCTTTCACAACTTTCAAAGTATTCGGTAGCGGAAGGAAGATGAAGTCGGAGCGCGGTAGTTTTGTGATCGAAACAGTTACAATTAGGTGCTTACGCATTAATTTTATGATAGATCAAGCCGAGGAAAAGAGAAGAATTGAGAAATTTCTTGCAGGTGCAGATGTGCATTGCAGCAGCCGATGTAATGACGTCATGAATCCTAAACAAAGACAGCTGTAGTTGTATTCTAAGCATAATCGCCCCAAAAATATACGTCCCCTCCCCAAGCAGAATAAGCAAATTCGCATGCTTGTAACAACTTGGTCACACACCGACAAATATCCTCTAAATTCTTGCACAACAGGTCTTGGTCGCGGTTAAGAGCTTTGCGTAGCAGTGACAATCTTTTAAAATCACATCATCGCGTTCCATTAGTTTTTAATCCACATTATACTCCCAATGCCGGCAGTTCGTTCACCCGAACACAACCACAATTAGCCTAGATCCCCTCGTGCAATCCACCCTCACCCCCACTCCACCCAATAATTTGAGAACGAGCTGCATCCACGAGCAATTTTGCTCACACTACATACTCGCAGCCGATCACATCTCAAACCCTTTTGCCAGCGACCAATTAAAAACGTTGTGTTGGCGACGTGTTGAAACATTTCATTTTGCATTTAATGTTTACTGCTGCAATATTTGGCACAGATTCAAATATTGCAATATCAATATTGCACAATTCGGAAAAATAAACAGACAACCCGCACATCATTCAAGCAGAATCGTTTTCTGCTGGACCATCTCTGAGAGTGCTATCTATCGAAGCTATCAGCGAGGCTCTTGATCGTTTGGTGACGTTGTAAAAACTTGTTGATTCGAAAAGTGCAAATTTCGGTGAACCGGAAGTGACGCTTCTCACCATCGTTTTTAGGCTAATGAAGTTGCAACTGTCGGGTGTTTTTGAACGATATGCTGGAAATCAGCGGACGCCAAACATATCGCTAAGAAATTTTACACTCAGCGGGCAGCCTGAAGGCAAGGAGAATAAGAAACGCGAGTTTATGCGCCATTAAGCAGCGATTCAATGTTTGTATGCAATCCCTTCACGGAGGTAGAGATCAACGCATCGTTATTCTTTCGTCGATTCACTTTGTCAGCTAATCGAGGTTGTTCTTGAAATGCTTCACCCCTTCCTACTGACCCTTGTGAAGTGTAATGACAACAGTCGATTCCCTTAGTTTTCATAAATGAATAACCCTTCACTCACCGCAAGTTTTGCCATTTAGATGATCGAACATTTGAAGCATAAATGTTGAATATTCGACAACTAGGATCAAAATGCGGGAAGAACCTCGCTCATTGAACAGTAAAGAAGGGAGAGGAGAGGGAGAGAGAGGGAAAAGGGGTTCAGCACAAATATAGAAAGAGACAAAGACAAGCACAAAGAAGACAATCACCATGACAAATAATCGATACAACCAAAAATGACACACTTATGTAACGAGGGAACGCACCGCTATCCCACCTATAGGCAACACAAAGGGAAGCTTCATTCAATAAAATAGCTTCTAGATTTATACAGCATGAAAAGATGCTCTGATCAGGTGCAACACCATATTCCTGGAACGTACGACGTCCCTCACGGAGAGGAATATGGAAAGGTCATTTTGACAAAGGTCGTATAGCGTTTTACATAGGTTGTCGGCATCAAGTACTCTTAGAAGTTAATTGCGCATACAAACTTGACATTTGCAACGCTCGCCATATTGCAGTGCAGTTTTACTCCCTGCCTCGAAGTGGTCAAGAAACGTCAAGACTTGATTCCCAAATTTAAGCGGCATGCCGCACTGCCTCTGGGCATTTGAGATGTTGCGTTGAACATTTTCAGAAATCCGTCACATACCTCCATTGATTAAAGGCTATTAAGTGCAAGATTCGAGTATTTAAGGCCCGGAGCAACACTTTCTAAAAGGCCAATGTTATGCTTAATGCAAGGGTGGAGATGTTAATGCCTCTTTCCTGTTGCGAGAAGTGAGGCTTCAGCCTTAGGGTGAAGCAGGTTCTTAGTTCGTCATACAAAAACATGACATCCGAAATGATGTTCTTCATCATGACCTCAGCGATGCTTCTGCATACACAACTTACCAAATCCGTTCTGAGTTTAAATGCTTGAGTTACAAATGGGTCGGGTCGAGCCTCTTGCAGATGATTTCTGCGATGGTCGAGACATAAGAGTAGTTCTGCTAACCAATGAACTTGATAAGTCTAATGAAGAGAATGCAATCAGCACACATCATGCCAACTCGTCGAGAACACTTCTTTACTTATTAGACGTGATTACTCCACACAGCAAACCAGGTGGTGAGTGTGGTAATTGGAGAAATCGAATTGAAATGACGAGTGTGCAGTGATTTGGCACTTCATCACATATTCACAATTCCATATTAAAACGACGCACAACAACTAAAATTGAAATGACGTCTTTTTACTTGCACCTGACACATTGCCGANAGCAAGACTCACTGGGAAGTTTTGCAGATTTTATTGATGCATCCAAATTAGGGGTCAGAGGTCAAACGAAGACTAGACAGTCCAAAGATTTTACCATGATTCCGCAGCTAGAGGTCTTCAAAAGCATATCTTTATTGTAAATGCAGTAGAGGAAAAAATATATCGGTAATTCTCGCAAGACTTTTTGTGCTTCTATTGCTGCTCCAAAAGTATGACCGTATAACTATGCAGCACTTAAAGATGTGGGGTTCATCGAAGCTGGTGTAATACCGCACCATACCTTACTATAGTGTAGCTGCAGATATGGTGTATTTCAGATGCACAAGAGCAAACCTCTTCGACTGCATTGCGGCCAAAATTTATTTATGTCGTTTGGGAGTGTTTCTGTAATTTGTTTGAGTAAACTTCATCGACATGCTTCGTTATCGGATGTGGAAGTCGACTGGAAAAACATTTATCAGAATGCTCTGTTGCAGATATTGTGGGGCAGCATTAGAGAGGACGGCTTGCGCTTATCGCTTGAGAATTGCCTTTTGATTTCGACTGTGAAATCAAGGATAACAATATTGCACTTATATTCCATCGACAAGGAGATAAGCAATCCTAGTTGAGTGCATGTCGATGGTTTTTTATTTGACCGAGAAGCTGTATCAGACAGCCTCTTGGCAGACGGTATTTACTCGTCCAGCTGCAATTTTTTAGAGGAGAATGTGCGAGAAGGCGGTGCTGCATTTTGTCTAGCACGCTGTAGCTGGCAAGCCACCACAGCACGTAGATTTATTGTTGGCACAAGTTTGCGTTATCAGCCCTCTCCTCAGCAAATAAGGCTCTACTAGTCAAACTTTGGCCGCTCTTGTTTCGCCTAGTTGATCGAAGCCAGCTCAGTCGTCACTTCGAGTGCAACAGCTCTTTTAAGCCGATCGTCTACACTAGACAAACGCTCTGTCCTCTTCCATCAATTTATCACTCAATTAACCCCATTACTGCTTAACTGCAACCTCAAAAGTATTGTCTCATCTCACTACACACATCACTGCTGCAAGTGCTATATTGGCAGCCATCTGTTATTAACAGCCTGTTACTGTGTCACCTCACTCAACAACCGAACCGAATCTGATCATACTTTCATTTGCTGCGGTAGATTCAGCAAGGAACGTGTTGTGTGCAGCGGCAACCGTGCACCTGCGCTTGTCACCACCCGACAATGATTTTCGCGCTGGCTGCAGTGCTTCTCTCAAAGTGCTTAGTCCTCCTTGTTGAGCACTTCGCCGACATTTTTCACATCCTTGCGGTTTGTGCTTTCTTTCTAGTGATCACCTCTCTTAAGGAGATTAATAAGACTAAGGCAATTTTTACGACAATTTGGAACGAGCCCCACAGGAGATAGTGCGATGTGCGCTTTTTAAATTGTGATCATTCGACCAATTGCTTTCTCAACTTTCCGAGCAAAACACGGACAGTATCACATTTGCATTGGAAATGACCTGGCCAATCGTATGGAATTCTACAGAAGAGCTCTTTTTCCAATACAACTGACTGAGAAATACGATTCATTGAATGCGAAATGTGTGCAAATTTTGATGCAGATTTAAGTATCTGTAGCTCTTCGTAAGTCCTTCCGACGTTCATGATCCGCTTGCTAGTTGGTACGAAATCTGAACAGGTCGAAAAACTTTATAGTAAGTCTATACACCTGACCCTTGAACCATGAACCCCCTTGCAACCCCGCGCAATAAAAAATTCAAGGACAACTTTTCATTTTTTTAAAACTCAACCATTAATAGCCTATATATGTATATTGTGCACTGCACCTTTTCAACGAAGTGAACTGAAGAAAAGACAGCGTAATTGCTGTCAACTCGTAAACGAGTATAAAATACAAAGGAAATTGGTGCCAGAGAACGCTGTAGGTGTACACTGAGTAGACCTGAGCTCGTCACATCGGTGACGAAAAGAGCATGCGGGATTATTGCAGTGGCACAGTAAATGCAATGTTAATTTTATGCGGTTGTGATTTGATGTTTCACATTAACATTTATTTGAATTTATTTTCGGTTGCGATTGACGCCATAGACGATAGGCAAATATTTGTGGTGAATTACAACTTTTTGTTAAAAATTTTGGTGCATTTTGCATAAATGAGTGATGAAACGTTTCGAAGATTTGNNNGTTTCGAAGATTTGTGACGTTTTTATCTTATCTCTTCAATATTCACACATCAAGCAATTCGTTTGCGACTTTTTCAGTTTAAATTTGTTCCTTTACACTCATAAATAAATTTCCCACTTGAAACAAACATATTTCACGCCTCAACGACGAACCCATCAAATGTCACAACTTTTGCTTTCGTCGCTTCGTTTAAAACCCAACGAATATACAGAATGGCACGCAAACATATGCACGAACATGACGCCACGATTTATAAACGCAAATGCGCAAAACTGCGTTGCATCTCACGTTTCGCCTCGGTAAGAGCCATAGCTTTAAAGTCCCATCGAGCAACAACATTCGAGTGTACTTTAATGAACAAACAAGTGCACCGCATCTATCGGCACAGAATGCGTTGTCGATTACATAAATGCATGCAAAATAATGTTTGTTCGTATCTGAGTAATGCGAGAATTTGTTGGCATCAATGCACTCATCTAGATTCAAAGCAGTTTTACACCGCAAATATGCTCACTTTTCCAATCGAAAGCGCTTAGAACACTTGCAATAGAGCTGTGTGATGGAGTACCCCAATCTTCCTAGGTGAATGGTCTTCACTTGCAGTTCTCAATCACACCAGCCCTTCGGTTTTGTCAGACCGATGTGGTGTCGCATTGGCGCGACTGAAAAAGAATGGCAAATGTAGCACATAGTTGCACTGTTTTATGCTTTCTCGATGTGCTATATCACAAAGCAGTTGTGCTCCGCGTTATAAATCACTGCCAAGCGTTGTTTGCTTTTATTTCCTAATCTGCTTCTTATCAAAGAAAAAATTCGGTCTAGCCCGAGCAAATGTTCATTGTGGAAGTGTGACACAGAGCAAAAACTTCGAGAACCGCTGCTCTCGAGCNATGGAAGTGTGACACAGAGCAAAAAACTTCGAGAACCGCTGCTCTCGAGCTGTTTCATGTTATATCCCATATGCAGTGGATATCAATGCTGAAACAAACTGCTCAGCATTGTAATCTCTATCAAAAGAAGCTGGCCAAGAGAACGAAACAATGTCTCGCGATTGGTATGGCAATGGTAGCATTAACGGTTTTATCTTTCAACGATGTACTTTCGCCCTCTTATTGCCATCCTTTTCCTACATGCCCCTGCACTCCTCGTTCTGGTGACGAACTAATCGATGAGAAGAGGACGAGGCGGATATGGAGGAAACAGTTGAAGACAACGTGGACTGCTGTCAAAATCATTGAAGTGAGATGCCCCATCGAGATCGGTTTCACAAAAGAGCCGCATTGAGTGGTTGGCTTGCTGGTCAACCGAGATGTATCACCGACAAACACAATAGGATCTTCGCGTAGGCAGCTCGCCAGTCAGTTTTTGCCTTCGATAAGGCTATATGCGTGAGAATCGAAACCTATGCTTGACAATAACCGATCGCGATTTCATCGCCGATGTTTTATAAACAACTCTTGCTTTTCATTCCGTGACCATGTTATATCATGGTTGCGTCATCTAAGGGCGGTGTAGTTTGCCTCAACATTTTTGATGCTATTCTCAAAGAATATGCACCGTTCAAAACTACTTCGGACATGAATTCGCAAAGTCACCTTGTCTACCTTGCCTTAGGCACTTTGCAACTGCAGCAACATCAACAATGGCTAATTGGCTTTAACGCCTAAATTCGTATATTCGCGATAAAAAAAGGCTATTATGCGTTTTCTGCGTTGTCGTGAATTGAGCCACAAACGTATTTCCGGTTCATTTGGTGTTTACGAATATCAGCACACGACTGCGCGTTCTGAGTGCATCAGCAAAAAGCGTTCATGAGCAGGTGCGTTCGATGAAGTCGGTGAGTGCACTCATCAATGACAAAAATTTGCGTTGGGGCGTTCCCCGCAGCTACGCAAACTGCACCCTGAAATCACCGTCGCTCGATTCTCGCTGTTGTTTCCTTCTACGCGCCTTAGAACAGCATCATTTCCATCAAAAAACCTCTCGTCACTTCTTACCAGCCACTTTCAAGTGCTGTTTCTGTTTTTTTTTCGTCGGTTACAGCCAGAATTAGACATTTCTGAATAGCCCCCTATGTGGGAGGCCCGATATTGAAGCAACGATCTGAACACTGTGAAGTTGGCGGTGAGAGGTGATGGTGTATTTTGAGTGGCGTGGCGCAATTGTCCGGTGCCTGTGCGGTGTGGTTCAATATAACGAACAATCATGATGTAGTTTATAGTCGCTATACTCATCACGTTTAGAAGCTGTTATTTAGAGGTAGATAAATGAAATACTAGCATGCTTAACTATTGTTTCGATGTTTGAATGGCATTTCGATTCTAGCCCCCATAAATTCAGCGCCAACGTCTTCAGCCTTATCTAAGCGAAAACTCGAAATGTGTCCAATTTATGACCTCCAAACGCGCATTGCAACGTTGAAAGCACAAACTAATTTAATGTGTGAGGCCAATTCGGAATATGTGACTGCATCGATTAATACAAACGGTCGTTCGATGCAACAAATGCTTCGTCATGTCTCTCTGACAAATCTCGATAATAATCTATGACGCATTCACACCAGACGCTGTCAAACAGTGAGCAGCAATTAAGGCAATTGCAGTTACTAAAAGATTCTGTGTCCAAGCTGTTATAGTTTGCTTCCCGGACGCTTTTTCTATCCGGTTGCTGGAAAATGTTTTATCCGTTAGTTTGAATTCGACGCCCTCAACAGTTCCATCGGAATTAGTCTTCAATGTCTCAATATTCTGTCATTGCGGATTTAGTTCAATTGGTTCGTGGTTTTTGGTTTGCAGTTATATGCTGACCTTTATGGCAAAGTGACCTTTTGCAATCTGCATTCATCTGCTTTTTTGTCAATGAAAAAAGTTTTATAATTGCTGAAGGAGCGAGAGGGGAGAAGAGATATTCCACGTGGACGATGCATTTGTGAGACGAAGAATGAACAGCAAATATTTTTTATAATTTATAGAAATGATGGAACTTTCCCGATAAATAAGGAGAAAATCAAATGAGCGAGCTCAAAATTCAACATAAAAGCGAAAGAAGGAACGCCATTCATTATAAGATTCATTCCGTTTTTCAACGCATCAAATATCTTCTAGCCACATTTTCCAATCGACCAGTCGTTAGTACATTCATATTCATATTTTCATTCATTCGACTCAGCAACCACATTGATAAACCAGACGAAATCGTTTTCTATAATCGTGTCGAAGGCTTCAAGCGCCGTTCGGTGATACTAGATAGGCTTAACAAAAAGTTTATATCGGGAAGTGCATTTCTTTGGTTTTATAAGAATCCAACGAGTTTTCACTTGTTATGGTAGGGCAAGAAATAAAGAAAGAGGAGGGCGCTTGCACACACAGAAGAGAAAACTCGCTAAATACCTGCTATAAACGCCCAGGTGTGCTCTGGCTATGAAGACAAGAGCAGTGCTTAAAACTGTGGGACATCGTAAAGACTACTTTGAAAGTGGCGAGTCCGAAGTGCAGTTCGAGATTCTGATAGCTCGATTAGTGTAGGAGTATTCCCATATTTTGGAATGTCGTTGTCAGCAAGGACATGAAGACGCTTTGTCTTGGTCGTTGTGCCAATCGCATGGAAGTGAGGCTATATGATATTTTGAATATTTGAATGAGGCTGTTATTACCTTCCCGAATTAGCTATCTCAAGAACCGTCAATAATCCGTTGGAAATGCCTTATTTGAAAACTGTGATCGACATATTTGTCAATCTGCTGCTATAATGATGCAGTGAAGGATTGCATTCGAGAATTGAAATGCTTTAAATTATGCAGCCATAATCAAGTGATGCAGCAACGAGGATTCCTTAGTGCTGATAAACGCGTCCTTCTGATGCCTTCGCCTTTGAGAATATGTTAAAGCACGTGCAAGTGAGATGCCATCTGGAATGTCAACAGGAAATCTGTCGTTTTCACTATGTCAATGAGATTACTGAAGGATGTTCAGTGTGGAAGCTTTTGAGAAATATTTCGTCTCCGTAAAAGGCGAACTGCTTATCGAGGCTTTTGATGAGGCACAATATATGTGCCACTTAAGTGAACGGAATAAGGAGGACCAATTTTTCTTTCATATGCAAATTGAGCAAAGCAACTTCTCTTCAAATAAATTAAACGCGTTTGCATCGCCGATAGCCTTTTTGCCACAAATCATTCCATGTAATATGCACGACGATAGGGGACAAAATGTTCGTCCTCTGCGAATGCAAACCAAAAGTTAGGGACCATTTGTCTGATTCCGGTCAAACTGTTTAGGCTATGAACAAGTTTTGAAGAGCTCGCACTGAAAATAGCACGCGGAATTTGAATTAGAGCTGGATGTGAGAGTTGCTAATTCCCATAACTGACGGTTTGAGCAAGCAAGAAAGAGCAAGTGCTGTTGATGACACCTGTTATCGAGACATTTGACAGATTTAGAAGGAAATGAAACACTGCAGACAGCCGAATTCTTATTTCACGAGGTTGTTCTGCATTCCACTCACGTCAAACAAACGAACTCTTCGATAAAATAAATTTCTTTGCATTTCCAATAACTCCCTATTCAGACATTAAAATTATCATTGATGTGTTATGAGTGGAATAGTTCATATAATAGTCAATACACCTCGATCAACTCGACATCCCAAAATCTGCCCATCTGATTTTGTTTTTTCATTGCTGGTAGGTAGCTCAGAGAACACGTAAGCAGATGCCACATTAGCCAATAAACTTGCTGCGAACGTCAACTTCTGTATTCGTCCACAGCATTGAGTGCAGCTGTTACCCACGTGAATAGTAGTGGGTACATCACGAGTTTAGTGCTCTTGGCTCGTTTTTATTTATTTCGCTTCTCTTGGGCAAATTTACGCCTTAGCGTGCCAGTCGCGTTGTTCTTTGCTTTTCGAGCTTTGTTTATTCTTGTGTCATTGCTTGATGGCGAAATGTATTTTCTCATAAATTCACTCCTTTAATGTCTTTCGCTTTAAATCCATAAGTTTTTGAACACTAACCATCAGACACTGTTGAAAGGATGACGGAAGCGAAAGGAAATATGCAACTCATTCCTTCCTCCCTACACCCCTCCATCCTTAATAGACTTCCATTGTTCCCCCAAAGAACCGATTAATTACGCTGCAATAAAAGCAATCTCCCAAATTGCAAGCATATCGCAAAAAAATGTTATTTCTGCAGTGTTTTTGAATGCACGAGATGCGTCCATCCATCGCTCTATCGGTGTTCGTAGAATAGAANCTCCATCCATCGCTCTTTCGGTGTTCGTAGAGTAGAAGGGCGAGTTGTAATGCACTCAGCTATCGTCAATCGCATAAAATCATAAGTGAACTTTGTCTCGTCGTCATTTTGATTTCAAATAATTCTTTTAAATTGAACAATTTTCTGCATTATGTGAAAAATCAACGGGGATTTTCGTTTTCATTTAATGAGGGACGTTCGAAGGTGGATAACTGTTGAGTCACCTTTTATGCGCTGATGCAATGCAATCAAATTCATTATGAGACGCGAGCATCACAGCACTATTCCAATAGCGGAGTTTTGTGGAAGTCAACTCTCTGCTCAGAGCACGTGTGATTTTGGTTTTCCCTCATATATCCTGCTAACTTTGCAAAAAGAAATATGGGAAAAATCTGAATGACAGCAGTGGAACAACCGCCGAGAATTCATCGGTTATTACACGCATTGCTTTTTGTCTCTTCCGTGTTTCAAATCACACTGTCCCTTTAATACCGGCAAAATGAGCGAACCCCCAACTTTGCAGGTGGTGAGTCGCTATGCGAGTGGTGAATATCGCCGTTTGACTTCTGTTTGCGAAGGTGGCGGAAACGCTCCACGGTGGTCAGTTTTGTTTCCCTTTTATATCAATTGGAGAGGGCGCAAAGATCGAATGACACATCGCACCAACAAATTTCTGTGTGGTTTACATTTGAATAGTGCATCTCACTCTCTATAGGAACTTTTAATGTTATATATTTGTGAGTTGAAAGTGAAAACAAAACAACAGAAGAGTGACAGTGATCTGAGGGAATCGGTGTGAACTTGTCAACTAAATCATTCGCGTCGCAAAGCAATGCGAGATCGTCTATTATGAGAGAAGCAGAGAAGTCATTTCGTAAAGCAAAGGACGTTGAATACCAAATCATTGAATACTATTTTATAACATAATTAGGCATCCTTTGATGACGATTTCAGCAACGATAGTGTGTGAGCCTTGTTTCGCAGCTGAGGTTGTAGAGCTTAAGCGCGGAGGAGGAGGTTTGAAACGAGGGAGTGCATAATTAGAGTACTTAGCGTTTGCTCTATATTGAGTTCATAACCTTCTATTCTACCCCGTTTTCATTCCACACCATTCAAGTACGCCAGCGATTCGTTCTTTCTTCTGACCCATGAAGATCCTTGCTTGTTTGAGAAGCTACCAGTTCACTGGTGCATTGCTTCCGTAGAATCAGCAAGCTGTGTGCATTTGCTGACGGTGTGCTTATCGGAGTTGTAATCTGAGTGCGCACGAGCACATATTGCTTCTTTGCCCAGTTGATCCGCTGTTTTTTGCATTTCGACACGTATCTCTCATGTTTTTCATCGTCGATCTAAATTCGACACCTCCATGCCTTCTTGTCGGTGATGTGCCTCAACGTTTACAGCAACATTTTCACCGTTGGCAAATCATTCGCAGCAATCAAACAATCCATGCAATAAGCGTATCTCTTCGAAGTGGATGTGAATGCATTGTATTTTATTTATTTATTACGCATAGGTGTGCCATCATATCCAAAGGCAGCACGACGATGCGATGTTCATAGCGGGACATTTGCCACGGACATTTTGAAAACTCTAAGCATTCAGAAATATTGTGTGCGAGAGCTCATTCGACATCAATACCAAAAAATGTTATTGATCACTGAGTAATGCCTCTAACCGATCTGAAGCTGAGCAATAATGGAATGGGGAGGCGAGTTGGAGACATTGTGTGCAGGCCTTAATGATCCAGTTGTGACACAGCTAGGCAATGGCGACCGAAAATGAAAGGCTTGAATGTTTAAGCGATCGACCTCACATCTCAGGCCATGATAAGTCATTATGGAAATTTTTAATCGCTTCTGTTGGTAAGCGCATTCATTGTAGGTGATGGAAAACTCATCCGTTCAAATGTATTGATGAAGTTGGATATAAAGTGCTCCGCATGGATTGATTAGGGTAAAGGTTTAGGGACAGAAGTGGGTGACTTTAAATTCCAATTGGATGGCCGTCGTAAAAAAATTAACCAAACGATGGATATCGTGTAACTACCTAGCTACAGCTCTGTC
>JAARMF010000105.1:55066-82757 GCA_022844705.1 Toxascaris leonina
ATATATATATATGAACTTGAGATAAACGCTTCTTCCGGTCACTAAGCTTCAGAATTGGACCGTGCCGATTAATGTGCATTGTGAGGTTGTTCTGGAACGTTTCATGAAACACACTGATCGAAGTGTTACAAGAAGCTTCTCACCTAAAATCGCCCCCAATTGTCGCACTCTATCTCAAATGGATTGCCACCCACCTTTATGGAAATATACATAACAATCCATAATTGGAAGACACACACAGGTATATAATACTAAAGATGGTGAATGACGTTTTGTTTGTTGTTTAGTGCAGGTGAGCGATCGTATTGTGAGACTTGTCAGCACCGTGCTGTAATTCTCTTCCTTCATTTCGCTTTTTTCTGAGTTGCACTCTCCACACTCACCACAAAAACATTTCATATCTTCTTGTCCATACATCTTCCTTATAAAAAGAGCTTCCATCATTCATTCATCAATCCGTCAACATATTGCTCCTTCCTCCAACGTTTTGAGTACAGAACATCTTCGATGAATGTCCCAACAAACTGACTGAGAGTCGAAATAATCTTGATTCAAATAAGCATTTAAATTAAGTGTTCATGCAGGTAGCTGTCCGATCAATCGGCGAAGGATCGAACCATCAGCATGGGCGGCTAGCTCGATGCAGCGCAAGCAGTAACCCGCCGAATATTATAGCCCAGCCCAACATACCCATAGAGACATGTCCAGCCCAACATACCCATAGAGACATGTCCAGCCCAACATACCCATAGAGACATGTTCATAACATTAAGTTGGGGATTGTCGCACAATGTGCTTAAAGCACATGCCTCATCCATCACATCTCGCCAAGGGTATTTTGAAATGTCCCAATAGGTATCTGATGGAAACATCCTTATCGTTGCAAATAGTTCTATGGTTTGCGCGTCACATCTTTTTCATGTGAACAACGCTGTCAGTTCATCTTTATTATGACGCATTTACCTGCACTCAAACGAGAAAACAATGGGGCCATTTGTTCTCTAGACTTGCTCCGTGCAATTAGTCGTTGTGCAATTCGCAAATGATTGGCATAGAGGCATTCTTGAAGGCTGTTTTCGAACAAACATTGTTATTTTTATTACTAATCGGTGATATAAGTTCGAAGTGAAATATTGCACTGTTGACATCACTTTGACATGCAAAAGTGGACAACTTTTAACGTATTTAAAAATAACAATCGTGGATGCCAAAATTCACGCTAGTTCTTTTGCCTTCCGATGATGTTTACAACACACTCTCTCAAAAAATATTTTAGGGCACCTAGCGGAACGCTACTCGCTAATTCCGCAAGCAGTTTCGTCCTTCTGAAGATGATTGTGGATCCACCCTGCGGAGCACTTCAGGAACTCGGTGACGATGAGCCACAGCAGGGGTTCATTTATTCATTCATTCATACGGCTTTTTCTAGCAATATCGTTCTGTTACAAGCAGATACATCCATCTACTTCGTTTCTATAGCCGCAAGCTTCACCGAACTGTAAGTAACCGATCAAAAACTACATCCAACGTTTTGTTTATCATCTTTGCTACTTCGTATTTGACATTCCCGACAAGATTTTAAGAAAATAGCCACCGATATTTAGCAAATGATGTTTCACAGATGGTGCAGTAGTGCATGCTGATGCTGTCTTCAGCGACGACCTGGCTGAGGTGCAGCTGAACGAGCTGCAGGTGATCGACACCATCGGGTTGGGTGGATTTGGGCGAGTGCAACTGGTTCGATGTCGCCGTAATCAGCGTGTATTTGCCCTAAAGGTGATGAATAAGAAGCACATCGTGCAGACGAAACAGCAACAACACGTCAACGCCGAGAGGGATATCCTACTCTCATGCAGATGTCCATTCATCGTGACGTTTGTTCTTCTTCTTTCCTTCTACTATTCATTTCATTTAATTTTTCACATCTTTTCACAGATTTCGTTGAGCTTCACCGTTCTTCATTCAAGGTATATGGGCATCTCTTTCGTCGAAGATCTTCAAGAATTGCAATACTCCAAAATTGTTTTCATTCTTGTTTTCTATGCTCATAAAGTGTTGGCATTTCAGTGATGTACGTAGTTCACGATGAATGCCCACAGGAATGCCTAGTTGTATCACCGTCTCGAGGAGTTTCTTTTATCACACATCCACTTGTTTTGAAGGCATTTTCCCATGCTCTTCCACTCTACTCGATGCACTCTTGCCTACACCAACGATAATCGAGAAATGCTGAACATTTCAAGCGCATGAAAAAGCAGCACTCAAACGACGTGCAGCCTTCACTTAAATGACAGCTGCACATTTCTTTGAGAAGTGCGTAGTTGACGCGTATCAGTAAGTATGGCAATTGCAGATTGCATCGGACTTATCGGGATGCACAGCGGGTATATATGTTGATGGAGTGCTGCATCGGCGGCGAGATATGGTCCTTAATCCGTGATAGGTACATTCATCATCCGCACTTTTCTTTTGCTGCAGTTGATGGAGTGTTTCTAACATCTCAGCTAAACTGCACAGTGTTTCCGCTCGGAATTTCAGCAGATGCAGTGAGATTTTGTTCGTTTAATCGATTATCGACATGAGCCAAAATAGTTTCATTTCCGTTTTCACGCAGTGGAATTTAACTCAACAATTAGGCTAATCGACTTTCATTCAGTGGGGAGAACAATAGGTAATAATGCTTTGTGTACAGAGCATGTGGTAAGCAACAAAAGTAAGAACGTTCAGGGGACGTCTCGATGAACCAACGGCACGCTATTATTGTGCGGCGGCGCTAGAGGCGCTCGACTATCTCCATCGACGCTCAATCGTCTATCGCGATCTCAAACCTGAGAACATGCTTCTTCAGAAGGACGGGATCCCTAAACTAGTATCACTCTTCATTTGTGATTCTTCAGCATTGACTTTGTCGGATGACATTAAAAACGGCAACAACTACAAAACTGGAGCACACACTTGGTATAAGTGAGCATACTGGCCAGATGCATATGCGCGACTGATTGTCTGTGATTATGAGATATAGAAAATAGAGCATTTGAGTCGTTCAGAACATTCAGAGAAAGAAATAAACACAAATATTCATTAAATACCAACAGCGGTATTCTCTGTGTTGGCCGCAGTGTCTCGTTGTGTTGTTAAGAGCTCGCTGCCGTGCCGTGAAAAGAAAGGAACGGAAAGTGCAAAGCAATCAGCTCTTTTATATTTTCGTTTCTCTCTTTTCACACCAACTATCATCATTTCACAAAGGAATCTTCTGCACACCTTCGAGTGGGAAACCACATAAAGAACCTTGAAATTATTTCCGGGTAAAGCGCCTTTATTGTGACTGAAGTCATTATCAACCCGTCGCATTCGATCTGTCAAAAACAATACTCTGTGTCCATTCATGGTTTTTGCGTTGTTGCTTGCTTTCGTCGAGGTGACACCTGAGACAGAGACACTCGTCTGTTCAGGTTGATTTTGGTTTTGCAAAACGTTTGAACACCGATGGCGGACAGACATGGACCTTCTGCGGCACTGCCGAATATATTGCTCCAGAGGTCGTGCTCAACAAAGGTCACGGTGTTGGCGTTGACATCTGGGCACTTGGCATCTTCTTGTACGAGCTTCTCACTGGGTCGTAAGTTTACTGCTCTTGAGCTCCACTTCGATGGCATTCCATAAAATGAAGGATTGCCTCATTAAACCTCGCAATAATCTGGCTATGAGAATGTTGGGACTATTGCTGATCTATGTCTTACTAAATCATATCCTTCTGAATCCTAAATCACTAAATAATACCTACTAAATCATATCCTTCTGAAACATTTCTTCTTCCCCACTAACTATTGCAGCACTTCTAACATGTACAGACAGTGCCTTTTCTAGTGTTGTTCCTGAAGGGCAGGGAGACAGAAACAGGGCATAGGTGTAGCTAGTTTCTTTTTATTTTTATAAAAGCTTCGCAAATATGAGACTATTGTCTATAAGCAAGAATATCTTTGTAAAAGAAAGGGCTCACCCCAAGCGAAGGGATTGTTTTTAAGGCCTCCGTTTGTAAACACGGACCCGATGATGACGTACAATGCCATTCTGCGTGGCGTCGGATCATTGATATGGCCGAAGTACCTTTCTGACGACGCGGTGAATCTGATCTTCAATGTCTGCAGAAGAGAGCCTCACCAACGGCTTGGATACGGCCGCATGGAAAGCATACGCGAAGATCCGTGGTTCAATTTGTTCGACTTTAACGCATTTCGCAGCTTGAAGATGCGACCACCGTTCATTCCAACCGTCAGTATAAACGTTCATTTTACCACAAGCAGCTGCACGAACGTGCCGGATGGCTAGCATCATATAGACCAGCAGTTTCTTTTATCAGACCACTTGGTTCCTCACATAATAAAAGATGCGCCATGCTATCACCGAATCAACCGCTCGCATGTATTATTGGCTTCATAGGCGATCGGTGTGCATACGCTCTATGCACTAAATTTTCTAACCTCCATTCAGTCGTTCTTGAGACAAAATCTGCGGAGAGATAAGCACACAGCTATGAGATTGCCACTGAAATAACTTTATAGCTACTACATGTTTTACGATACGCCTACAGTTTCAGACTTGTACCACGGTGTACTGTAAATGTCTCATCGGGAAGAAAATCACTCAAATTTTGACTACCTCATGTGGACTGTGCTCAAAGGAAGCATGCTTGTTTCACCTGAGTAGACATGCTCGGCACCATATAGTCTGTTTGACCGTGTGCGTCATGGTGCACATGTTGACATGAACAACATTCGATTAGGCATCTTCTGATCGCTGCTTATATATCAAATGATAACGTTTTTTGGAATAGGCACTAGAGCGCTGTCATCGTGGGATAGCAGCGATTAATTAATTTGTTTAACGATGAGTTCAATAATCTTTTTTTTTTCACTGCCGCTATTCGGGTGACATTAGTTTGGGCATAATTGGAGCGTCTTGTTTCGATCTTCTAAGCATCTGATAATGAGGTCACAGGTTAATTGGTGAATAAGCAGACTAAAGAGTGTCGCTGATTTCAGGTTCGTAGTGATTCGGATACGAAGAATTTTGATAACTACCCGGTGCTCGACCGTTTTGCGACTGGAATAGACGAAACTGGATGGGACAGTGAATTCTGAGCCTTTATGTCTTGCCAAATCTCACTTTGAGGATTTTCTTCGTGTGCGACAACTTCTCTTAGAAACTATTATTCAACCGTGTTAATAATAAGGGGGACTACTATTCGGGAATGGTTTCTGATGGCACTTCCACTCTTGCTTCATTATGCCTACGTGAAGAGCTGACTGATAAACACAGCTGTGCTTTTGTATTCATACTAATTGAATAAAACATTCCCATTTACTCTACTAAGGATGCTCTTCAAATATTAGCTGCACAAGTTTCTTTTCAAACAGAGTGCTATTATAAGTAGTGCTCACTCAGGTTCCTCTCTTGTTTATTCACAGCATTTTGTAATCGACTTCTCTATATTCTGTGCCAGCATGATGAAGACACCGCACCGTTTGATGATACCAAAACAACAGAAATAAGTTCTTGTATCTCCATCCTCTTCGGTAGCAACAACAACGACGTATCGCTTTTGAGAAATTGCTCGATGTGTTTATTTCAAGTTGTTTAACTTAGTGACGTTCATCGGACAATTTCTCAAAACCTCTACTGCTTGAACGCAGTTCTATGAAACCACTTTTCTTGCCCGGTAATGTGCCATTTACTGAACTTAGGGCTGTGCATTCTCATTCGGGTAACAGCTATTGTTTTGCATCATATATACATATATGCGGGGTCGAAATTTCAGTGCTCCAAATGAAGTCAGTTATGCCTAATAACGCCCATCTACGATCGGTTGCTTGAATCAATCGCTAAAAAACATAACTTTCCGCTTGTCATTCGTTCACTTGTCCATATAACCGAAATTTCATAGGTTCGAATAGTGAACAGTGTCGGTATCAAAGGATTTTACGAACAAAATTAGACACTGCGGAACATTATCGTCATATGATCATCTCGTTGACCACAGCGATTATAGAAATCAAAAAATTCCTATGTGGCACATCAAAACGCACATTCAATATTCGAAATTCCCATCCGTTCTTTATACACTAAATCAGCGCTATTCGAAGTGTTGCTATAGTGGTGGTGTATGCTCAGTGCGATAGTTTCCTCATTAAAATGTCAGCAATACGCCTATATTCGCTGTTATTACTCTAATATTGCCCTTTATTCTATTGAAGATCATGTCGGTTTATTTAGATTATTAATGACCCTTACCGATTCTAGTCACCATCACTGCATTTCCTCATGCGAAACACTGATGAGCAATGGTTCTAGGCAGTGATCTAATAATATCGGGAATGAATGCTTTAAAAGCTTGTTTATCTAATCAATACGGCACAAGTGGTCGATGGATTTCCGAGAATGCGGGAGGTTTTGCAAAATTGTTCGAGAATTGATGTATTGGAATGGAAGAGAAATCGGAATGTGCAAGAAGGTTGGTATCAACTGATCACAAAAAATGCTGAAGAAGTGTCCCCAAAGTGACGTATCGTCAAAAGCTATCTTCAGCACGTGCAAAGTTGCACTTCTTATTTATTCCTCACAACTCCTCATAAACTATTCTCGATTTTGCACTTAATTGGCTCTCTTTGACAAAGTTTGTAAATAAAGATTCTTAAACCAATTGGACTGAATATTCAGCAACCGATTGCATCACGTTGAGTTTTTAATTCTATCGCTTAGGAGGTGCATCAACTTGAAAGAACGTTCAATGTGATGCGCAATAGATTTCGCGGAATCCCAACTGTTCATGCAGCTTTAACACCCAGTCAGATTCAGTATTCTGGTTTTAAACGGGAATCGGCGGGCGATGTTGCATCGAAGGACAGTCCATTTCCTGTTCATGTGGATTCCTGGTAGATACATTTGGAAACTTTAAAGAACTTTTCGCCCATTGATGAGGTGCTCTTCTAATCACCTTTTTACAAAAAGACTCTGTGGGCTTGCCGGTGCCTGTGGAGTTACAGAGAAGAGAGTAAGAAGGAAGTGCAATCATTGCATTTTCTGTAGACGACTGATTGCAACCAACTCGTTGTATAACGGTACAACGATTAATTATTGAGGCATATTTGTGATGCTTGTTCAGGAGAGAAGAGGCATCACCTGCAAATCATTTAGTGATGTTTCTGATGTTTCAAAGAGATGCGAATTACATGTTGTTAGCCAAGGTTGCAATTCCTCCACCAGACAACGACATCATAATAGCACTGTGCTGCTACCTGCTACGTTTTTTACTCTCTAATCTACAGTGCACATGTTCGAATAGCGCTTCATTGGGGCAATGTTTTAACAAACAGTACTTTATCGTATAAGCAAAGCAGGACCACAAAAATAACACGCTTCATTTGGTTCAGTGCTCAGAGTCGCTCAATAAGTGGTCGCTTTTTTCCTAATAGGGTTTTTGAAGGGTAGCACTCTTTATAAGGTCTTACCCTGAGTCCCCACCTAAAGTCTAACGGAAGCATTCAGCAGAATGTGGGCTCGTTATGCGCCTGATAACAGACTTTGTGCAATATAAAAAGTGCGGTTCCGCGCTAGTGGGGTCATCGTTGACAATCTGTGGAAGAAAGCGGCTGCGGACACTAAGGAAATGGAAAGGATTTCTCATCCGAGCAATTCTCGACTTTTTCCTCTTCGATGCCTCATTCTCAAGCCAGCTGGACTCTGAAAAACAAGTTCTGGTTCGCTTGTCACAGATATCAGATCCAAGAACTCTACAGCTGGCATTCCTACGGGATTGACCTCGGGGTTGACTCTGGCACCATGAGCATCGTCGACCATGTTTGAAACAAATTCGAAGAATCGTTGCTGCTGCTCAGAAGGAGTCGCGTAAGAGCTCGATATCGAAGTGGAATCTTCTACTGAGTGCACTGCTTCAAGCGCATCGTTTTCGTTCGTCGGCTTTCCTAACGAACGTTTCCCAAAGAGTTCTCTTCCTGCAGTATCGTTAACTATCGCTTTATCAGTCATTTGTGACTGCGGGTATAGCCGATGCAAGAATACACAAGCTGATGATGGATGCATAAAGGCCACGTGCCTTGTTACAAACCCACAAACACCACTCCGACTGTCTATTGGCCGGTGCTTGAGGAGAATCATTACAGATGACAAAAACTTCAGAATCTGAGTCATACAAGCGAACGAGTATCGAAATATTCATACTGAATGCCGAAGTTTTAAGCTTAATGGCGCTCTAAAAACAACTCTCGCTTATTTCTTTTGAAGAGCTATATCACTCAGCACCAAAGATTTTTGAGGACCGATGTCGTACATTAGATGTTTTGGAGCGGAAATCCCTTTGCATCAGATGAGCCGATAATGTTTTAGCATGTATTCTTCACGAGTATCATATTCTTTGAAAGTATTGGATAAGCCTTTTACTGCAAATTTTGAAAATTCCAGTGAGGTTAGGAATCGTAAAGAAATTTCGGCACGATCGATGAGGATGAACTCATCCTAGGTAGCCATTACGTTCATTTGTTCTTCAGCTGCCTCAAGAACTCTGCAAGCTTCATTCATCAGCTCACTCGAGCACTTTCAAAAGAATCCTCAAAATATTCCAGCGATTGTGAAGAAAAAATCATTTCTTCTAAGAAAATGAGGAAACTACGAAAAGTTGGAAGACCAGTAATCATTGCTAAAGAATGGTGATGGAGTTGGTAGAAGCGGTCGGGAAATGTCGGGGTGATCAGATTGGCCAGCTTTCTTCGAGATATTCCACAGCGCAGCACAACCCAGTTTTCCATTTTGGGCTATAATCAGCAGGCATGGAATAACGTACTCCTTCATATGGTCTTTATGCTCATACTTGCATTAACTTTATGCATTGTTAGAGATACATGTTGGCAGATATAGGTAAGCACAAGCAAAATAGCAATGGGGCATCGCAACATTACTTTTAAAGCACCGCCCATGAGTGTCCCAATACTGATAGTGTTACTGAGTGCAAAAACATTTCAAATTACACAAGGTCATAAGGGGTGCTATGTTATGATCTCCGTCAACCAACCGGCGAGTATTATTTGCATGAAGAAAATGAAAAATGAAATTGCTTCAGTTTAGTGGTCGGAATAAGACTGCACCTCATTTCGCACGATCATCACCATAGGGTGCCGTTGTGCGCAAGCTGAATTGCAGTCACCAAAGCTTTGAAAGACATCCTCACTTCCGTTCACTTCATGCTCATAGAGTTCAAATCATCTACGCGTCTACATTAGCATTTGATAAAAATTACCTCGCTTGCCACTGCGTGAGGTGCGCATATAATGCTCGTTGATCCTACTTGCGATCGCAGAGAGTAGATTCTCCTCCTGTGCAGAGAAAGATCTTCCGTTCAATAACCAACGAGCAAGTTGTTCTTCAGCACCAAAAACTTCACCAACAACCGCTGACACAACCACCACACACACTACCTCCACTGGATACATCATTCAGCTTATTAGAACACGAAAGGTACGACGTTAGCAAACGCCACAAAAGGCGTGAAGAAATCAAGTGAAATTGTTATTCGTTTTCTGCTTTATATAGCGCTGTTTAAAGATGTGCATTTAGGCGTCTGCTGAAGGCGGATTCACGTTAGCCGAAAGCCCTTTAGTATACCCACAGGGCTCAGGTTACCCTCTTTAGGCGTTTAGGCTATTCCTCATCCACCCACACTCACTTCCTAGCGCTCTTTTGGTTAACTCGAAGCCACCACAGGGACTCAGCATTTTGAAGCGAAGATTCCTAAGATTGAAGGCATACATGTTCGCCGCTAAACGCGTGGCAGGTAGCCACTTCGACTGAACGGTGTGATGTATTGACTGAGAAATGCTTACTGGTTTTGACGTGATTGACGATTGCGGTTCCGTCTCTCATCTAATAGGCGAAAGATTTCTTTTTTGACGCATTTGATGAGCGCTTCAGATTTCCACTTTAGAGTGGTCGATCTCTCCACAAAAGTAATTCAATATTCAACTGGCAGTGATTAAAATTTCTGATGCCAATTTCCATATTTCCTAATTTAGATTCCTTCAAAGATGTGAATAAAACGATGTCTTTTTCAGAAAAGAATTTGGTCAAAATTTGGTAATTGATAACGACGAATTGATAAAATAAAACACCTGCAGAACATTCGATGAAAGCGATTCGCTATTTTGTCTTTTTCAGTGAGTATCCCCCTTAGGTAAGCAGATTTTGGACGACTAACTTGAGTGATTAGTTTCATTTTTTTTTTTGTTGCGAATTCGATTCGATTTTCAGTTATTGTAGACGCGATTTCACTTAAATGTTTAAAGGATCAAGTAACTGAAAAATAGCAGCGCAAGCAGCATTAACTCCCACGTCCATGCAAGCTGCCCTCGCTTTGAATGCAAAAATAGCATCGTGGCCTTTGCGCAACCCCGTAAAGGAAATGTTGTTTGCAGCCACTAACAGCCATCTTCTCGACGGACAAGTCGTATTCGTGCCATCGTTCAACAAGCGATTAATGCCATCTGATACGCTGAAGTGTGACACTATTTATTCGCATTGCATTCACACATAATGACATCTGTAAACGGTTCGTGAGAGCGTCTATTCGATGATGCAATAATACACGTTGTACAAGACAATATGAAGCTGTTCATGCTTCAAGCATACGCTGACAAGAAAGTCGATCAGAAAGCAACTTGGAGGGGCTCAGAGGCTAAGCTGTATGCAAATCCTGAGAGAATTCATTGAATCGATGAAGTTAATAGGAATTGAAGTGTTACAACTTCCGCAATATAGACGATAGCAGCTTGTGATATCAGTAATTGGTAAATTGAGCATCGTGGAGTGTGGACTGATATCCGATTCATGACCCTGCTATAGCACGATCGCTAGCCACAGTTGTCTCCTAAATCTTTAGGGGGGATGCACGCAAAAATACTGCAACAAGGTTCCAAAAGGTGCTGCCACCGAAAACTATCTATGTCGTTATAAGAGCCCCTTCAGAGAGGTTTGAATGCATAACACGTCACGTCGTCGTTCGACGTCTGGCAATATGTCTCCGTATAGGCAACATAAGAGAAGTCGCCATTTGCACAGATCACATTGAACTTCGCGGAGAATTTCTCCTCGACTGCCCTCTGAATTGATCTCTTCGCTTCCGTTGCGTCCTTTGTGAGATTCTGAACCGCATCCGATATGAAATATGTGAAACAAGCGTTTGCATTTCCTATGCTCATATAGGTGATAAATATTCTTTCTCTCGATAGAGCGTTATTCGAGCTTGATGCCGTTTCGAACATTGAACACAGTGTTTGTGTCAATATGCACTAACATTTGCTCAATGAATGCTAGTGTCTCCATCCTTTCAGTTTATTGAAGACGGTTCCGCTAAATGCGATGCAATATTTTGCAAGGCGTTTGTGTGTTGCAAAGTGTGACGAGATACTACTGTAATATAGAAGTGTAAGCATGTTGCGAATAAAATCACATCTAGTTCTCTTTATGAGCCCTTTTGACCCCAAGATCAGCGAGAAAGGGTCAATTCTCGTAGCTGATTCTCCGTTTAAATCCCACTACTGCCTCCTGAATGCAAGAGACCAAACCCAAGCATGTCCTTAAGCAACAAAAGTTGTACCTCCTGCATGATGGTCTTGAGCTTAACGTCGTTACAAGTGGGATCATCCTCCATCTCGACAGTCTTCGACGAAAAGATACGTGCGCCGTGCATACGTGAGCGCGCACGGTACTGGCACGGATTACCGCACCGACAACAGCAATCGTTCTGTGGCGGAACTGCCGTATATGGTTCTGGTTGGTAGCTCTGCAGAGAGACAGTATTCACAAGATGTGTTTAAAGTTGACTACTGACCGAAAGTAAACAACCTGATTCTCATTATCACCTTGCCTTTACCTCCACTGCACCATAAAACCCAAAGAACAGAATAGTAGAAGAGAACGAAAGTACGGCCATTTGGGACAAAAAAGTGCTAAGCGTTTATGTGTGATTAAGTGAACACCAGTGCAATAAAGCTTTAACTGAACATTTGCTTACGCTGTGATGATTTGGTAACAATAAAAATGATAAATAGTATTACCGGGCACATAGGTGGCGGAGGAGGCGGTGGGCACAATGGAGGTGGTGGAGGCGGGAGAGGAGGTGGGCAAATTGGTGGTGGAGGGCAGAAGGTTGGTGGACATAGACGAGGAGGTGGACAAGGAGGTGGCAATGGAGGACACAAAGGCATTTGTGGAGGAGGACAAGGGAGGGGGATCGATGGGCATCCACAGCCCAACATTGCTGTCGCTCCTGCGGCCAGTGCGCTGAGTAAAAGACAGTGTAGGATCATGCTGAAATACACGAGGTCCATTTATTGAACAGGTGAGTAATGTCGCATTTGAAAAAACAAAAGACGATATCGCAGTATCCTCTATCACATCTATAAAATGCATCAGGGGAAGGTGCCTCAAATAGGACAGTCTTTAAGCTAATGACAGCCACAACTGCAGCGCACATTCGAGAAATAGACTAGGGCAATTTACTATAAACAACTGTCCCGTCATAGTAAGTTAATGCCCATTGATAATTGCAACGGCTGTTTGATAAGGATTCACAGTGCATTGGATGGAAGAACGCTACATCTTGGTAATAAACAAATCATATATATACTCTCCGATATCCATAATTATGGAATATCTCTTTGGGCTGACACTTAGCATCTTTTGTTACCATCGAAATGTTTTTTCAGTGAAACGCAACACTGGAAATGTCTGAAAATACGACGTCGATTTAACCTTCGAAAATAAAGACGAAAGTTTTCATCATTAAGAAAGTGTGTGAAATGCACAAAACCGTCGTTCTTATATGTAATGGTTTGGCCGATTGAACAATACGATTGCGACGGAACCGGATCGTTAGGGTTCGATGCCACCCCTCATCCTCACGGCAATAAGCAGACCGGTTTAATGACGATTGCTAAGCGAAGATAACCCTGAAAACTGTTGAAAACGTTCTTCAGCTCACCCAAGGACGTCTCAGAAGACAGGACACTCGTATGGCCCAATCTAACTGCAATATTCTGGGGTGACGCGGGACGACAATGCGTCACTTATGCACATCCCTTAGCTGCCAACATGATCCACTCGTTTCGCCGAAAGCAACCTTGGCGATGACGCAACATACGATCGCCATGTCCTTCAGTTTTTCGCGTCGATCTGATCAGGTTCGTTTTTCTAATGGAAATGATCCAACACACCTTCGACAACATTCACCTTCACAATGACGCCACACATACCATTACCGTGAGTAATCAGTGAATGCATCACCGCTGTTTACAGCTGACATAAGCGAAAGTGTCATCCATCCCCACAGTGAGCTGCTGTCCACTCCTACCCACGATCAAAGCTAACAGCATATTTTCGCATCCGAAATTACCAACCCAACGCACCATTTGCCCTCTTCAAGCAAATGCATTTGCACTGCTCCGGCCAAGTTCATCGCTCGTTGGTGAAGAATACAACAAAAGATGCTGCTCAGTGCCGTAACGGTGTTTTGCTATGTGCACAAAAAGCGAATATTATACTTAAGCACAACTGCAAGGTTAACAAGCGGCAACAAGGTCAGCACGGATTTAAAGAAGGAAATCCGCAATAAGAACAACGAAGTCAGCATCAACTGGGAAAGGTATGATTCGCAGTTTAAAGCAAATAAAATCTATCAACAAATGGTAGACCGATTAAAACACGTTATAAACTCACCATGACCTGCCTATATCACAACTCCTCTAAATGAGGCGTGAGAACTTATGCCAGCAATATTTTCTGAAGCAACTCCACTACCACACGAAGAAATCCGAACTAAAACCCTAAATGCGAATCGCATCACTTAAATAATAATCAAAATTCGTTGAAGAATTGCTGGCTTTGCAAAGCGATAAAATCTTACTGGCTTTTCTCTGTGTCACGATAAAGTGGTAAAACGAAACGCCGAAGCAGCATACCCTCAACCTGCATTCAATATGAGTTTGATCCGTTCAAAACTTCACTCTTCCTTTGGCGTTCCAATTAACAATTGACGACTTGCACTACATGTTTAGTATACTGCTTATTGTTCTGTTGATGGAAACATGAGGGGTATCCAAGAAATTAGTCTTTATTACACAAAACGAAAGCAAATGCATTTCGAAGCAATAACAAAGTAAAAAGAACGAAGACAGCCGCATCAACACTTGTCAGCCATATCCCGCATCATTTTTCGCACCACTTTAAAAACCATCAAATCTCCCCACCAAAAAATTTACAAGCAATCCCCTCTTCCCGCCAACCACTATGATCCAAGTGCCACATGTTCACTTCCAGCAAAAACGACTACCTACACACATCTCAGACTCACGATGACAGCTCAAGCCAAGAGGAAAATGGACGACAGAATGCGACAAATGCGGATATTGCAGTGAGTGCTGCATTTGCAAATGGGTAACGCCAAAATAAGTCAGAACATGGACACCGAGACGCAATAACGGTTCACTTGCGGTACAGCAATATCGAGCATGCATCGTCCGTCCATTTCAGGCATTATTCTGTGAAGAAGTCTCTGATCCTTCTGCTTTTGGCACCAACTTTATTGGAATAGTTCGCGCTCCTCCTTCCTCCTAAAACAAATGTACTCATAGAGCAGGAATCAAAAACGGGATGCTGCACCAAATCAACATGAAGACCACTTTGCATCCCTTATCAGAGGCCAAAAACAACCGCTTTCTCACGTCGACTCTTGATTATCCTCCATTCCACATAAACGTACACTTCAACTATAGTCGGCTGCACCCCTGATTTACCCTTACGACCTGCAAAGAGCTCGAATCCATTTATTCGCTTACCACAAAAGTAAACGTGGAAACCAGATACAATCGAATCAAACAACGAATCGAACGCAACAAAAATGGAGCGAAGGCAACCTTTGGTTTGGGTGCGATAGCAGTCACAGTGAGCTGTCCATCAGCCGTAAGATTGCTAGTCACCGCTTCTGGAGGCACGTTCCGCGGCAGTCGGAATTTCCTGACAAATTTCAGCGCTAATCTCGAAATTGACAGAAATAATCCAAACTAACACTTCACATACCGAATTAAGCCTGGTTTCAAGCCGTTTTCTAATGCAGCCAGGCCACCTCGAAACTCAGAAGAGAATGACAGCTACAAATAAGTTTTCTCGATGGCCGTAGTTCCTTACACGCCAAGAAAAAACAGCATTCTATGCTGTAAGATGGCCTACTACTTGCAACCTCCGATCAAAGAGGACATTAAAAGTTTTCAGACACAAACAGCGGTATTGTCTGTCATATGCAATATTTTAGCGCGAAATGCCGCAACTTTCTCATATTTTCAAACAACTACACAAAGTAATATGAGACAATATAACACTTGATGAAAGCCGACAAGTTTTACAGTCATCGGAGAGAAGGAGGGAAATATGCGTAGAGTGCGAATTTTGGAGAGGACACTTGTTCGCTTGGTTCAATGTGACTACTCTTGCTTCTCACCTCGTGAAATGTCTCTCAACGAAACCAAGCTCATCCTCTCGTTCCGGATGCTTTGCTTCGACAACGATGAACTGACCGATTACAGCAACCTGAAACAAACGTCACTTCAACATATACTTCAATGACTACAAAAAGAACTCTACGAGACTTGCTCAACAGCGAGTCTTCTAGGTGTACGCATAACACAGAAAAATAACATAATGGACGTTAAAACGATTTGGACAGCAAAATTAAGCGATATTCCTCTCAAATGTACAGTTCTCAATGATAGCAAACAGCAACAAATTATCGAATTGCTCTGCACAACGCAAATCTTTTATATTGCGTTCCCCTTTATGATACCTCTTCAGAATGCAGTCGCATAACAAAGTCCATTAAGGCGAACCTTTCAGCAACTCAGCAATAGCGGCTGCAAGATTTCCACAAGGCAACGATCAGCCAGCTCTCTCCTAGTGGCATAAACAAATGCATACATCGTTAAACAACAAAACGAGAAATACCATTCCTCCTCTTCATCCTCTCCTCCCAATCCAACCAAAATTTCCTTTCAACATATAAATATGCGGCAAATATTTTTTACGTATGTATTAGTTATCTGAAACTGACAAAGAAGACCTTTAGATCGTCGGGTTTGAACTGTGACACATCGATAGTTGCGCAAAATGAGTCCTCATTGACCTGCTGTGAAGAGACGCTTCCGGCAGTTGACCCAAATACTGGTGCACATAACGTTGAAGGCGCCTGTATCTATAGTTAACATAATGAACTCTCATATAGCAGTGTTCATCATCGAAGCTCACCTAGCAATATATCGCAGTAGTTTGGATTCTTCAAGTGAATAAACCGATCACTGCTGAGACTTCCTTCATGAGAAAGCAGTAAAAACGAAGGAAAGTTTTATGACAACTTTCAGAGCAGCACAGGCTCATGGAATACAGCAACCTCGAATCGCTGAAGTCTGCATTCGCTTTTTGGACGCCACTGCAACCCTCAACTCCCCACTGTATTGAACGCGAACAGAATTGAAGAGTGCAGAAGCACTGCTTCAAAATGATGCAGTGCGATGCTATAAAACAATTACGTAGGTAGCAAACCTCGTAACAGATCACGCCCCAATTATGTCTCACAGCAGCCTCAGCTTGCTCGGTGGCACAACCTTTTGGGTCACTTATGAGACGCTGAACATTCAAATTCACATCCCACAACGTAAACAGTTCGATAATAGCAACAACACTTTGTGCTACCTCGCTACCTTCTCATGAAAGTTTTCGCTTCTCATTCTTTCCCGTTTTTATCGATTCTGTTAAATGGCCCTGACAGCGATCGTCGGATTTTGGCCCACAAGCTGGATATTTGGCGTTCGGCTTGTACAGTCTTTAGTATTTTGAAATATAACGCCTCAATGACACGGGATTCTCAAAGACATGATGAAAATAAAGTCCAAGAGTAAGAACTGTCACGATACCTGAGCAGCTGCCATCTGCGGCAGACGCATAGGACCACTCATAACGACACGGGGCGATTCCTCAATCACTCTCTTCTCATAGGTGCGATTATACGACGAAGTACGATTATACGATGACGAGGTCGACATCTTTCCTAACGTGCTGCAAAACTATTGCTTTGTATCTAGCAATTTCAAGAAAGATGGCCAAGGTCCGCTCCACATTATTGCATGAAAGAAAACCTACTCGAAAGTGTGTATTTTCATGCATAAAGCAATGTCAGAGTGATGATAAGCAGACAGCTTCGAGCGGCAAGGTAAGGACTGAAAGCAGACTTTAGCTTCATTTCAGAACTGATTAAAGAAGTTGATTCCATTTGCGCATACTACCTCTCAACGGATCGGAACTAGTCTCAGCCCCGAGACAGAACAACTAACGAGTGGATTAGACGAAAGCATATTGGCTAAGTGAGAGGTGCAAACAACGAATGATTCGTTAAAATGCATAACGGCGTTCGAGGTTGTTGATCACCACTGACGCCTCATCTCCCTAATGACACCCCCAAATGACGTAAAGGTGCGATGAATCATAAATGCGAAGGTGGTGATCTTTGAGATGGCAAAGCTGCAAAGTTCATACCCCTCCATTACATGCCACCATTCTGAAAGAACTCTGATATGCAAAAGAGAAGTGGTCAATTGCCGTTTCTGTCGAACCTCGAAATGGACAGCCAAAGCAGTTTCTTAAATATGTCTCACGATAGCACATTCTCCATCCCTCCTCCCTCTGGCTCCGATTATTCACCCCGCAGTAAATAAACCTCGAAAACGTTGAGCCTCTTCCACTGAAACAATGAAACTATCAAAGAACTTATTGGCAAATTTTTGCAAGTGAGAAATAAACATCGAAATGCGAATTTTTTAGCATCCTTTTGCAGAGTACCGCTGGCGATTCTAAACGTAAGGTGCATGGCAATAACTGTGTACTAATAGAGAGGAATCCATCGAGTGAAAACGTCACCAACTTATAGGATCCCCGTTTGACTGCTCAACACTTGTCATATCTTCTCCTACTTAATTCGAATAGGCATATAAATGCGATAAGTTGCCCAATGATCACACTGCGATCTCACAACAACGGCATATGCTTATAAACATGTGGGCATCAGATGATCAAAGGAGGTTTTACATAATTTATAATGCTGAGGTGAAAGCGGTCTTGCCGACGCATCTAAAGCATTCAATGAAAACGTCACAATCGCGTCCACTTCACTTCAACACCTTACCTTCCTTAATTGCAAATAGCAAAATGCAGTAAATATGACAATGCAATAGAAAAGCATTAAAAGCACTCAAAAACGGCAATGAAATCGCATAAAGCAATGCAGCGGAGGTTTCATCGCGGCGGTCCCACAGTTGCTCACCCCAGGCAGTTTCCTTTGTCAATCGAACAACTCATAACGACTTCACACGCCACTCTGCAGAATTGCTTTCTTTGAACACCACAATCCCTCACCTCGCTATGACGGCACTAACAGCTTTCAGTGATGTTTGAAAGTCTGCAGAAGCTTAAATAAACTCAACCATTTCCCAATGCCCTCCAGCAATGACGACCACCATGGATTGCTCATCAGTATAATATATGTGGAGGAAACGTCGTAAATAAAGACGTGACACTTTCTGCCACAAAAGAATATCTTCAAAACAAAGACGATGTTGATGCAAAGCTACACCAACACTACAAGGGAATAGGAACACTAAGTTCTGACCATTTTTCAGGATCCGAGCTGAACCTGTAATACCTGCGCATAAATCACTAACCTAATGCTTTAGCTCTTTACAAGAACTACCACCACTACAGTATTGCATGCTCCTCAATGCATCTCATAAAGGACTTTTTCGTGATCAAAACAATGTGAAGCACAGAAAAATATTTCAGTAAGCACTAAGCTTTCAAACGTCTCCACAGGAACATGTCTTCACTCAGCGGTTTGAGCATCACCGCTCGCAAAAATTTGTTGACACCTATATTTAATTCCCTCATTTCTGGACAAGTCAACTGGCACCACTTGGAATGGGACAAGAATAATAACACAGCACCAACAGAAACAAAACTGCACAGAAAACGACGCCCGCACCACTCGATGTCTAAATAACCGGAAAACGTTCTCGGTGGATGATGGAGTAAGAGATGCATTAGAAAGCAACTGCAAGTGGGGATGCAGGCATAAGCACCATTCAGAAGTGCAACCTCATCACCGCCAGTCTTCTGGAGATTCATCATAAACTTCAGAAATTTTTGCGCACGAAATGCTCAGATTCAGGCAAACAAAGTGCATAAAATAAGTCGGCAGATGGTCAGTGACAACACTGCATCAGCATCAACTTCAGCAGCGCAAATGAAGGCCGCTCTTGGAGCTCCACAACTGCCTCAACACAACCTCAGAGACCGACTACGACTCTCGAACAAATGGCTTAATCAAGAGCGAAAAGCGTGTGAAAGGTAGAGGAGAAGACAGCTCGAGCTAAGTAAACAAGAGCACGAGGGAAGATACAGATGGTAACGAGATATCAAGAAAAGAGTGCGGCAGGAGAGAGGATTTGTCACGAGAAGACAGCGAAATCTCAGCTTCAGCCTGAGGGTAGCGAGCCGCTGTGGTATGGCGCCAGCCAATATGTGAAATTATGTAGTTCGTGAAAACAACTGCAACAGGTGTAGGGCTCGCTCGCATGTCGCCATCGCCAGCAGGCAAGCAGCGAAGTAGCGATTGCCGAGTGCGAATGGAATTCGCTAGAAGGTTTAGCCGACACACACATTCATCTTGAACAGCATTTTCTTCGGTTTGTCGAGCTCGAATTAAACACGAAAACGGAACCTCCACAGCAGACCATTATGACGCGAACACACACTAGTAAGAATTCTCAGTGATATTTACTAGATCACCTGCAACACACCTCGCAGGGGTTACATTTTGCACTCCCACCGTGAAATACGATGCATGTGAAGTAAGCGAGTTTTCGGAAGGAGATTACGACGGTGCATAATACTAGACGATAAAACAAGAAGCACCGTATACTTTCAACAGTTTATTAAACAAATCTTACACTCCACTGCATTACGAATGTTCACAATATTGGCTGCCACAGTGGTGCATTTCAATGCCATTAATATCATTTTGCAATTCAGTGAATGTAGTAAAATAATTAAGTAGCACATTGCCAATATAACTGTCGTTAATTATTATTTAAAGCGCAATTACTTAAAATAGCTTCAGACGGTAAGTAACGAGAGGGAATAAACCCTTAGCGGATGCGATCAGTGCAATGATATCCCTTCCAACCAATGCAACGATCACCCCTCCAGAAGCCCACATTTTAGCGACAAAACGTAGCAATGAAAAGACGTAGGAAGAAACAAAGAATCAAAGCGTAGGAAGATTGCAACAATCCAGATAAATCTCAGACAAGCGATGTAAAATGATGCCCCTTTTAATAATGTAGACTCGTAATTTCAATGCGCATTTGCTAAATGCCCTTTGACCTCAGGACGCATCCTTTCAGATATCGATGACTGGATGCAGGAAAGATTAATGAGTCTAGAGAGAACAGGTGAAAAAGCTTTCTTGATCATCAGCCAAAAATCAACGCAACAGCAACGGAGATGCCAAGATTATCGATCAAAAGCAACGACCTCATTCAGCACGCCAAAAAGATTATTAAAATGACTACATTTAGTGTAACGTATGTACAGCACCAAATTCTCTTATCGCTCCATATGGCTAACTGATGTTCGATTCGTTTAAATGTTACTGAGGAAAGGTGTCCTCGACTTCCCGAGATATTCCCTTTGCGTCGAATTAAAAACCTTTGCATTCATCGCAAAACTCGAGTAAAACAACTATCCCAACCAACCACTTCATTCTCGAGTAAGCGTGGCTCAACCTGCTTATAGTATGATGCTATGGCAATAAACAACGAGATCTCATTCCATATTAATCAAACAACTGAAACACTTTGAAGTGAGTTAAAATGAATGCCACGAGTTTCTCCAAGTTCTGCTCTTATGAAAGCTCAAGTCGGACGAACAAAACAATTGACAAGATAAAGAAAAAGTTCTTTAAAACAATAAGAGGTATTTGATCGACTCGCATATGTCACAAACTGTGCGTACTTTCATCAGCAGTAAAGCAAACAAAGCAGCACAATGTCAAGTAAATTGCACACTTAACAACATGTCGAATAAGAAGAAACTAACGCAGCGAAATCTCGGCACTCGTCGTATTCATCCATCCTAAAAAATAAACATAAAACCAGAGAAGGATCGTTACCACTGAGCTTACAGATAACGTATTCCCCAATTATTCTTTGCTTGCAGGTTGGTGAACGAAACGAATGAACATTCGACGGGATAATGACTGCCCAAATAAAATTTGGTTCAATCTCACGGCGTTCATTAAATATTCGCCAATACTTTGCATACGTTCCGCAGATAGAGGAAGAAGCAAAGCACAATTTAAACGATAACAGGAAATTTAGAAACTTCCTCAACGTCGTCCACTCGAGGCATCAACACATTTCCGGAAGCATTATTAAAAACGCAATTTACTGCAAATATCCAAAGAAAAACCCACGTCAAAAATTCTTCCACATCCTCTTCACTATCGACCAACGTTTCATCATACCTGAAAATTTTCATGGTGCTGCCAGGCTCACATCGAAAAGTTAAAAGCTGACAATATGCTGCAGACAATAAAGATATTTCGTATGATAGCAACAGAAAACCACTCGAACTCCACTGCATCTTTCAGACTTTCGACGTGCTTTCCTTGAGCATCGCTGGAAGGCAATGAAAATCCCAATGCAAAACAATGGGTCACATGACCATTGCTCAAGCACATCCTTCAGCACCAGCTCGTTTCATCTCATTACAAACGCATCAGAACGAGTAAGATGATATTTCTCGACGAACTGCTTTCATAATCAATCGGCAAATAATAAATACACTACCCAGAGAACCTTCTTCAAAAGATTTATTTTTCCACAATGAGACCGCTGTGAAATTGATAACTGACCGATTCTGAATGAGTGTCACCTATTTTCCTCACATTTAAATGTCTATGCCTCCTTTCGGATTCGATCAAGAGTGACAGAGTTCTCGCTATGGCACACGGTATACCTATAACTTTGTTGTTCATTCGAAATTATCGAACAAACAGAAAGACTAACACGTATGCATACGCATTGATGTGATGCCACTGTAATGCGCTCTTCGAAGGAAATTTGCATAGGTGGTAATGAATGTTGCTGCGAGAAGCATCTGGCACAGAGTTTAATAGCTCATTCACTCACTTACAGAGAATGGCAAAATATCGTCGTCTGATAAAATATCAAACCGGAATGAACGAAATAACGCATATTTTTGGGAAATATATTCGGGACACAGGAAATATTCACAATCGATGATGGGAAATAAATGCAAAAACCAACGGAGAAAATTGTTCGTTCGAAGAGGCGCGTGCCAGTACGCCCAACCTTAGGTACTGACTGCGCACTTTACCCCACGAAGGGAACGCAGCCGCCACATCGTCAGTGGGGTGCAGAACACCTCCAGCCAATGCACGCAACGTCTCCGAATCCCTGATCGCCTTCCACCGACCCTGAAATTACATGCAATGCATCCAATCGCATCCCGCCTATCAAACCATCACTTTCAACCCTGTGGACGGCGAAAATTTGTCTCTGCGTGAGCTTTCATCTACTTGACAGAAACAGTGGATGCTTCGTCAACATTCGCGGCATCGGATCACTGTTAGGAACGCCTCCAGATGAAGCAAACAAGAATCATTATCTCTAAATAGTTTGGCGTATTCCTTCAATGTTCCCTCATCCTTTTGTTCAACAAAGACAATAAATCGAACAGCACTACGGAAACCAAACCAGAACAATGTATCAGCAAACAAAATAACGGCCTCTCTGACGTCTTCAGATTTTACTTCGTTTCTACTTCATTCAGAAGCCTGGAAAGGAATAGCAACGAATGACATTGGTTACGGATTTACAAGCAAGATTTCGGCTCTTAGTTGGAATGCATCCCGCTGAGAGCCCCACAAACTGCGAACAACCTTCCAGCACTGAAATATCTTAACCATCATCAAATGGGTCATCGATAGCACATTAATCTTTTGCATTTATGCACTGATTTGCAAAAAGTTCATTGCACGTAAGTGCACGAAGTGTTTAGTTGTCAACTGCACATGGTCGGCTGACCCGCAAGCATGTGTAGTGCGACAATATAACGACACAATCGACAATAAATAGTTTTGTGATCACCGAACAAGGATACTTCATCAGAACACAAAATGCGACTGCCAAATGTGCCTACCGCAACTCTAAGCTTTTTATCGTGACAAAGGTCATTGTTTCATCCAAATCGATGCAGTCAGCAACATCGTTGTTACGTCAGCTTCACTTTTTACCACTTCCACCAATATCCTACCCAGTAGAGCTCCAACTAGGATCAGTAACTAGTGGTCAATCAAGACCCCTCATCTGCCATCCGCTCAGCACTCGATTACGTCATCGCGGCACTGATTTTGAAATTCACAGTCGCAACGCCTCCCTCCAATATGCCAACTTCGCGCTGGTGAAAGAGACGTCGACGGAATCAAAAATCGTCGAATCAAATTTGTCGGACTCTAACGACTTCAGTAAAAACCAATCAAAACCCTCTCGAAGAAAGAATTTGGAAAACGGCGTCGTTTACGGGAAACAAATGTCTCTTGCCAATAAAAACGAAGGATTTAAGCAACGAAGTTCCTTCACTTGTTAACGTCGTGATCATAGAAGGAAGGTGGGTTGGAATATAATCAATGCCCTATTCCAAGCAGACGGATATCTCTTAGCATAGCAACATTTTTGCAGCGGTGGAGACAGACTGCGTTTGTTGAAGCGCAATAATCTCACTTGATCCAACCTGCCCTGAAACGCCAAACTATGACAGCATGTAGACTGCCAAAAGTCAGCAAGATAGCGACAGTAGGCAGTACCCAATTCCAGGCGTCGCGAGGCTCTCTTATGCCGAGTCGGATATCGCGTCGACAGTTACGATCAATTTCGCGCACATTCGCCTCGGCCCGTGTGATAGGCTTGCAGAGTGGGTGGTGTGTCGGGAATCGGTTACCCACTATCACTCCATCTTTCACCTATAAGTGTCTCTTCTTGTTCCACCATTCTCAATCTCTAAAGAGAACAGATGCAACATTCAGACAACCGCCATTTTGCAATTTCATCTCAACTCATGCGCTTGCTATGCGTTCATAGTTTGCATGCACTATGCGTTTCGAAGGCATCTTCTAATATTTCCGTCCTTCAACAGATATATAACAGTATATGTGTACTAAGTGGGTAAATGCCCGTACGCTTGCTGCTTCAACAAGTAAACAAGAGAAGCAAGGCTGAATAAAATTGTTTCGCACAATGAAAATCACTAGATGATCGCTATTCCCGATTTCATTACAAATCTAGTTAGGTTGGTTCTGACACCAAAATAGATTAGTTGTTTTTGTCCCACAACAAGCTGAATTTGCTCCACGAACCTGATTAGATTATGGCTCTGAGGTGTTTTGCCGTAAAGTTGCGCAACTGAAAAAGAAGGAGGCGGATTATCAAACATTTTCATTGCTTTGGCGCATCTAAGAAACCGACTAGAGTGATGACTCGAAATGCAGCTGTGTACACACTGCGTCAATCTCGTTGGCCTGCTTTCCCGCTTATATAATCTGACACTCTCTGAACGCTGCAGTCGCCTCTTATAAGATAGTACGCTTCAAAAGAGTTCTCTCCTCCATATTATGGCATAACAACCCTAGTCGTAGACGCATCAGCAATGCACCACTAAGCACCACCACCTTTGAAATACGCAATGAACGCAGAGTACCGTCAAAATCAAAGCTTGCTGCAGGTCGAGATTGAAAGTTATGCAAGATTCCACAAAAGCACCTTTAAAAGGTTTTGGGAAAAGCGATCTGCATAAAAGTCCACAAATAAATATGCCTACGCATGTACATTTAGGTGTCAATGCGCCATCGCAGGGATCTAACTGAGAATGAAAAGTGTTACCTTAATCTTGGGGAGCACATTGGTGCGCATCCGTCTATGGATGGTGGCACATCGCGAACAACGGAAGTACTGCACACGACCTTTCTCATGACCTGTTTTGTTTTGCATGTATTGTCTCACTAGACCATTACCTTCGGGCACTGTGAGAACAGTACTTTGCAAACAACGTGACATCCCTCCCATCGACGGCTCCTCCGTTATTAGATCACTGAAACAAAGTGAGCTGCGTGAAAACATTACATAAGCTAAGTAATCTTCTGCTTCGCCACTTCACATTCCTATATGGACTCAGATAACTGCGATAAGTGCGTTTTGAAGCAGCCTGTAGAACGGATCGAGGTCACGGCTCATCAATGGCTTGCGTGATTGCCTTATACCTTCACGTCTGTAGCTAACACAATGAGCACCACGAGAAAGGGGATGTTATATTACGTCTTGAACTCGCTCTTTAGGCAGGGCAATATCTCAAAATTTGCTCCAACTCATCAAATTCCGTACGTCTCTATTAACGAGATCGACTCTTTCTCAAAATAAAAATGATCGGTATGCTTACAGTCAATTAGCGTCGAAGCGTTCACAAATCTATCCCCCGCCACCTAGATGAGCTGCTTCATGAATCCGAGACAACGCAACAAAAGTTACTGGCTATAAATTACAGGCACGTTGTTTCATAAAACAATCACCAAATCCAGCCATGCTAATTGTAGCCAACTTGTACTTTAGAAGAACCGTTCCGTCATTAGCGACCCCCTGCCAGTCACTCACAGCAAAAACCTTAGGAAGGAAGATAAGAAACGGCGAACACTGACTAAAGCATTCCTCTAGAAGGGCCACTTCGAGTCGACGACTCTCCTCTCAACTGTGACGTATCTGCCAATTTGGTGGCTAGACCGCAGTTAGCACCATCATCGAAATCCTCGCTTGCCGAGCACTCAACGTCATCGACCAATTCCAGCTTAGTCATCTTCCTGGGAAACTGAACCAAAGCAAGTGGTAATTCAAAAACACTCAACGACAGTTGATTCAACGTTTTACAACTATACAAACTAAACAAGACGGTTATGGAATCGGTCAGTTTTTTAAAGTCGGTAGGATAAAAGTTGGAAAGACAATGAGCGAGATGAGATATTCTGTCATATGTACGGGATAAATCCAATGAGTGGTCCCGTTGATAATGCCGACTCAGACAATACTGGTTCGAATATTCTGAGGAAAAGTTTGTGGAGGCAGAAACAAACAAGTTTGTGGAATCAAGTAACATCGAGTACAAGCGAAAGCTGGTGGCAATATTTTTTGCCAATATTATTCATCACCACCTCCACACTCCGTCCGCACCGCAGCGCAAAAGAAAATCAGTGGAAGAAATACAACAAAATGGGATCAAGTGCTGCTCGTTACCCAATTTAAATCAAACTTGTAGATCCATGAGCTGATTAATCATTTTAAGGCGCAGATGAAGGGGTCTATCTATATGGACACTGACAAAAGTTCCGAAACTCTCGTTGGACTACATTATTTTAAATGGCCATTTTGCGGAAAAATTCACTGAGAGGTTTTCGTTTCTAATTGGCATTCGTTCTTCATATTTGTATTTACCGATTGCAAACTTGCGGTGCATTTCGCAATTGCCCAAATGCAACATTTGCAGTTGAATGCGTAGAAAATTTAGAAAATGCTCTCATTTTGCGAACTTTCCAAAAATATTTCACAAAAAACTTGCAAAAGCAGTTCAGATCCCTCTAAAATAAAAACGAGAAAGCGGTGCTCAAACGAGACTATGCACTTTGATCCCACTTCACCTCCCTCCCCTCCGACCCATCATGCCAATAATAATCATACAGAAGCTGAACAATTTCAGCATTAAGTGAGTTAAGAGGATACTTACAAAGAGCTCGAGTTTGGCACGCAATACCGAAAGAGGCACGATAGCACCAGCTCGGGCTTTTATACTTGCTCTGACGTCATGCAGCGATTGCACTCTGCCCTCCACATACAGCTGCAATTCCCTCCGAAGCAATACATCGCTCCACCTGTCACCCGCTTCGCTGAATCTGAAATTGTCTACTCGTTTTGAAGAAAACAAACCAGACTATTTCCTTTCTTATAAAGATAAAACACCGCACTTAAGGAATCCTCTTATAGAGGCGTTCTTTCAAGAAAAATCTTTATAAAGGATCTCAATCACGCATAGAAATCAGTGCTACGGTCAGTGATGGAACAACACGTACAGCCCAGTCGACTCAGAAATCCTCCATTACCTCATTGCCACATTGCAATCCCATAGATGCATGCCTTTTCGAGCTAATTTTTTTCGTAGCGGCAAACAGTGCATCTTCATTCTCCCAAAAGCTCCTCCTCCCCTTTGCCAGCGGAAAGCATCTTGCGAGACAAGCAAATAAGTTGATGCACAAAGCCTTATAGAAGTCATTTCCACTGAAATCCTCCAATGGTCCACATACCTATTCCAGACAATAAAGTATGCATTAACGTTTTTTCGAAATCATTTCGACCACTATGCCCAACCGGGCTTATTTCACGTCGCATCAAAATGCACTCTTCTTCCGCATGTT
>JAARMF010000105.1:82858-96152 GCA_022844705.1 Toxascaris leonina
AAAAAAAACAATAGCGTTCACTCCCTCAAGCCGCTGCCATTTAACTAGAAAAGAGTAGCTGTGCTGGAACTAGGTAATTACACTTTTGTTGCTTCATTCAGACAACATTTAAAATTTGATGGCACTGTTGGCGGAACAAACCACAGATGCGCTGATGCTGGATATACAATTTGAGGGACTATAACTTACGAAGTCACTCGTTGTGAATCCCCATTCCGCTTTCTTGAAGTGATTTCCGGTGCAACTGTCGCGTCGGCATTCATCCTTCTCTTTCTTGGACTGCTCGAATGAGCAGCCGTTGTCCGTGTGTTTCGTTCCTGCATGTAGATTTCAACACTAGCACTTCGGGATCCTAGCTCACTAGCTCATTGTAATTTGTCTGTACGTGTGACTCTAAGATACCTTCATGCAGTAAACGGCCGTTATTTATTTGAAGCAGTAAAGTGACTACCCACTTTTCCCAAGTTCTAAGCCTTCCTGAAAACCATTCCACTGAATAAACACCCACTCTCACCCTCTTCCTATATACATCGTTTTTCGTGGTGCCTTCAAAATAGAGAGACTGTGAAAACGACTCAGAGATGGTGATCATAACGTGACGATAACACTGTGGAAATCACAAATACGCATTCCGGGCGAAAAAATTTCGGCGCAAATTTTGGATGAGCAAACAGAATGCGTCGAAAAGACAAACCAGTTGACAGCATCTCCCATTAAGACGTCTTGAGAGGGTCATTTTGGAGACAGGTATGCTGGTCTCTTCGAAGAGTCTCCAGCAGAGGAACTCCAGTGAGCGGATCTTCTTGCTGAGGTAATCCTCGATTAGCTGCTTCACCCGCGGTTCCTTCCAATTAATCCCCACCGCATCACCATAATGTCTCGACACACTCCATTTGGCCTCCTTTGTCGCTAAATAAGCATCATTAATCAAGACACCACCCTTTTTACATATTGCTCAAACATCACTGCCGCAGCTCTATTGAGCTAACTTACGATTAATATGTTGTAGAATGCAGCGATCAACGAAAAGGACGAATGTGGTGGGAGAGCTGACCCCCCTCCCCCCTACAAACACCGCTAGAAATTGCTTCCTAATGAAGTAAACGAATAAGTTTAGTCCAAGCACGGAGTGCAGACGGAAAGATGAAATACTTCCGTCTATAATTTTGACAGAAATAAGCATCATGCTACATGTTTCTTCACACTGTTATAAACTTTATTTGAGTGTTATATCGGTTATTTGAGTGTTACACACCTTTTATATATCCGTTAAATGAAGAGATGCAAAATACTTCAGTCATGACATCCAGTACTCACGCAAAAAATTGTCGTCCTGAGTGGAGGATGGAAGCTCTTCGAGCACAACTTTCGATGAACACTGCACCAAGTTGTCCGCCAATTGGTGAGGTATTTCAGCGGTGTCTCCATCAATAACCATTTTCTCATTGGACATCACTTCGTCAGCCATTGAGCAATTTGATGACCCACTAAACGTTGTTGGAGATGATACATCATGTAATTCCACATGTATATTTTCATCCATATCTGAAAATCACAAATTCTGTACACATTTCAATGGAAATGATGGAGTTGCAGCCATGAGAGTACATCGTGCACATTTGCGAATGAGCACTCCTAATTGCCATAAGAAAATAACCATCGATGAACATTCGAGGCGCTATAATATTCTCTGTACTCATATACTTACATGGGGTTGTGTTCAAATTCCATCGTACCGTCACCACTCTGCGCAATTTCAATAAACCCCAAAATAATTATTACCACAAATATCACAAAAACACAGACAGGTATGGGTGGACACTGCCATTGCATCCACACATCGTTCTCCTATAACGTCCAGACATCAGTTTAAAGCCGCTAATAGGTAAGTAGCACACAACTAACTCATTTAAGCACACTGCAAGCTGTCAGACATTGAAGTTCACCTCATATATCATTGTCGATAGAGACCATAAGCAGGGAAGGACGAAGATATGACAACTATCGCAAGCATCTCTGAAGCGTACTCTTCAATTAAAGAAATATAGCCACAAAACTAGAACGACGCTTATCCAGTTGGGATCAGGGGACACCTATCCGATCCGAACAACATGGACGTTTACCCAGAAAACATCTGTCCGAACAGAAGCGAAAGGATGCTTATTCGGTCAAGTTAGGAGGATAAATGTACCTCCAGGACTAGAAGGATGCCCTGTTCAGAAGTGAAAGGAAACTCGTCCGCTCAAAACTAGAAGAATGGCCGTCAAACCACAACAACAACAAAAAAAGAACGGTCCGGTCAAAACAAGAAAGACGTCTGTCCAAGCAGAGCAAGCAACGCACTTTCAGGCGAAGTTCCATGAGCCAGGACTTCACGAGGATGCACTGGAGCTCAGGTCTAGGTAAAATCCACTCCATTATGCTACTTGTGGTTGAACGGCTGCTTGTGTTGTATCGTCATTCCTCGCCGCGTGAATTTACTCCGTTCTTGTGGAATAAGTTCACATAGAGTGTGTCGTTAATGGCTGCATCCAGTGAAACTCCATTTGAACTTACGGTTGGACGGTCATTCTTCTAGTTATGACCGGACGAGTTTCTTTCCACTTCTGAACAGGGCGTTCTTCTAGTTCTGGAGGTACATTTATCCTACTAACTTGACAGAATAGGTGGGTAACGATATAGATGTGGGTTAAACTCAGTTACCATTAAACAACCGCCTCGGAATTCTTTCCGGTTTGGGTCCGACCACCTCCATGTAGATCAGATTAAGGCAAAGAACCTATTTTGAGCAACTGAAAAATTTGATCGTAAGGGTTAGAATATACGGTTTGGTGCCGTTTCTCTTAGGTGTCGGGCATATATTGCTGCTTCGCCAAGAACAATGCGCTTTCATTCCGAACCTAACGAAAAACAAGAAATCGCAGAGAGGGCAATCAGATAAGAATGGAGGAAAACTGAACTGTTGGGCATACCAACCGTTGATTGCCGTCATTTTTGTACGTGGCGATATTTGGGCACAGTAATTCTTACAACGATGCCTTTTAATTCGGAAGCTATTTTCAACTATCAAATTAGAGATGTGAGGCAAGTCTAGGAAGCCTCCAACGGTAGACGGTCTTTAAAAACCTGAACATCTTGTGCGACTTCATCAGAGCGTTTTTAATATGTGCAAGCAGAGAACCGGAATAACCTCTCTTCATACCATTACACAACTTCCTTCTCAATTAGGGCTGGCACAACCGGAAGAGAATAGTGACGGAAGATTTAGCACCTTTCAGGTACGGCCTTTTCGAGTTGATGAGTCAAAAAACATGGATTTTGAAAATTTTGCGGAGAACTAACTTTAAAGAATGCGCCCTTCATACTGCCCCATAGCTATGTAGTGGCGACTTCAGGGAGGGACTCCAAGTCACAGTGTTTGATTGTTTAAAAGCCGATCTCGGCAGGCAGCCTCAAAACATGCGGAATTAAGACAGTGACATGGCAACCTTGAAAGGAGGCCGCTTAGCCATCATAAAAAGGCTTAACCCTGATACAAGGACAGTACCAAACTTCCGACGAAAATGAAGTCCTTCGACTGAATATGCAAAATTGACGAGCAAATGCCAACATGAACAACGATTCACATTCACAGCTGTTGCGATGCTTAAAAAAGATTCATTGTCAACGAAGAGCGCTCATTATGTACATCATCCCCTGACGTGATGCAGACGGTGAGAAACGATCACCCAGGCAGTTCACCCCTCCTCAGGAAAAAGCGATGGAATTTGAACTGTGCCGACAAATCTTGGAAAAGATTCGAATCGTATTTGGACACACACATCAAAAGTACATCGCAACAAAATTTCATGCCATCACACCCATGGAATTCGGTACGCAATACTTCTGAATGCTTGCACGATAAAGCATTAGGCCTAACACACAATCGTCGTCTGCCAAATATTCCTGGAACGGAGCGGAATCGGGAATACAACGATCTGTGCGCATTTTCCTCAGCGTTTTGAGGATGTATCGAGATTTTCGAAGATTTGCTTCCGACACTCATCATAAGGGTGTTGCAACTTCTTTGGATGCCACTTTTCGAGAGTTTGCAACAACGACGTTACGCAAACCAAAACCACAATATGTGATCAAAGAGATAACTACGTGGCGAACTGTTATTGAGTACATGGAGGCAAGCAAGAGTGGCACATCATATGCTCAAACAGTCCAAAAATGAGCACAAAAGTTAGTACACGTAAACTCAATTCGAGTATTTCCGTTGGCTCTAATACTCTCACGCAGATGTCGAACAACGTCACACTCCAAATGCGCAAACACCCAACTACCTTACTCTTTTCAGAATCGCTTCACGGCTTCAACAGCACATCCTACAGCACGCGCATAACCGCCAACACGGCGGTAGAGACGTGAGTACCACTTCACCACTGGAAAGAAAAGTGGCTACTCTGGAGATTTGGACCGAGCGTTGGAGTGTTTCCTTTGTGAGGTTTAAACCGGAGTGATACCAAGTATCAATCAGCGAAAAAGGTTTTAACCAGCGATGAGTTAACTCAAAATATAAACCAATAAGCAAAGTGTAAATGCATCGCAAGTATTCAATTCGCGCTTGCGAAACCTCCATTTTCCGCTCTCGTTGCATTTCGTCACTGATTCACCGACGCACGCCCGAGAGAACATTGGGGATGTAGTATGATGTTGGTGTTGGGCAGGGAGCTGATGCCGTTTCGAATGCGAATTGTGATGGTTGATAATGAGGCAGATGCTTGATATCGAGTTGATCGTTGTTTTTACTGCTATTGATTATGCACTTTTTCAGAATAAACAAATGTCTGGGAACATCACGTCCTTAACATTAGCTCGTTTAAACGCCATATCGCTTGCTGCACTTCTCACTTGTCCCTTCCCCCTCCCCCCCCCCCCCTTCCCTCACTCGCCCCTCCAGCCCTTCGTCTCGTTCTGTCCCATGATGCGTGCCCCTTCAATAACAATAGAAGAGGTTAGCTAAAAAGCTGTAAAAATTGATATTCGGACAGTGCTCATTGCACAGGCGTTCACACGAATGGTGATCACACGTCCTGAAAAATTGTGAAGTTAGCATCAGCAGCGAACTGATATGTTTTGATGCAATTTGCAGCTGCAATAACCGATCGATTTCCAGAATCCCCTTCCCGATTCGTGCAGTGAGGTTCCTGAAAGAGGACACGAAGACCTAAACGAGGTGTGCGGTTGCGACCTCATCAAGAAAGAGCAGCAGTGATTCGAGATGCCCGTAAGTGATAGTGTTTTTGAGTGTATATTTATTCCTCGCTTTGTCATTATTGTGCTTCAATTTTTACGGCCACAATCTTGCATTCCAAGAGTGCGTGTCGACGGTGTTCAATTCAGTGCCTATTTATATCCAATTCTGTCCACCAGTTTGATTTTGATTTTGGGACTCGGTCTACATACGGTCACCAGATTTGCGGTTATATTCTCATTCATACCAACTTGTTTGCCATCGGTTATGACTGATCATATTCTAGCATAGACAGGTTTATGATGTCATCTCGTGTTGCTAGCTTGAAATGCTTAAGAAGTCAGTCCCGATTGTTTGTTCCGTCAGCATGCAGATTTCGCAACTGTCACGAACTCATTTGTGAATGAAGCCTCTTATTTATGGCCTAATGGCATTGTTCATACGGCCGACAACAACGATAACGAAGCGACTGACAATGTAATTCCTGCGGTTTAGTGATGTGATAATGTGGTTTGCGGATTTATACAGTAGATGGCACTTGACCGCTCGGTGAGTAATCAAACGCAGGTCATTATCGCTTGAATCAGTGTACCATCAAAGAGTTATGTTGAAAGGTGTCATCGATGTTGTAGGAGAAGGATGACTCGACGAGGAAGAAGAAGGAGTCGATTGTTGATTTATCGCGCTTCATAGACAAGAAGATTCGAGTCAAGTTCCAAGGGGGTCGAGAAGGTATGAGGCATGTTTCTGTTGTCCTTACGGTTCCCACTGCAGACGGAGAGGTGAAATGAAATCGGCGCTTGCTGGTATAATCAAAAATATCCGAGCCAAAAACCGTTTCACTCTTTTTTGAATGGAAAAGACAACTGGACGATTTCTTTTGCAGCATTATTTCCAACTGCCGACAGTTGTGTTTACAGTTGCAGTTGTCGGCTGTTTGTAAAGAGTTGCTTCGGCAGTAACTTCAGTTTGCATCCCTTAAAATTTTTGTGGATATTTCCTCAACGTTGTTGACGGTGTTTATTTTCAGCGTCAGGTATTCTTAAGGGATACGATGCCCTCATCAATCTTGTCTTAGATAATGCGGTGGAATATGTACGTGATTCAGAGGATCCTCAGAAGATCACAGAGGTTAGCCCGCATTCCTCTTTCACCTCAAAAGCACCACCAAATTTTCAAGCGATTCCATCTAAGATGTGGCTTCGTGCGAGCTGCAATAGTTTGAAATTCACGCTGTGGTTGGCAAAGTTCTAACTGAATGTCTTTGTGCATATGCACTGATTGTTGCCTTCGTTTGCTGATTGGCACATTTTAATTGATTTTTGTTTTGATGTTTGCTGAAGATTTATAGGAGACAAGGCCGTTGGGTTTGATAGTGGCAAGAGGGACCGCAATAACGGTCGTCGCACCCAACGATGGTATCGAGCAAATTGCCAATCCCTTTGTTTGATATCCATTTCTTTTTATCGACTATCTGTCCATTGCGTATCACTCAATAAATCCTCTTCATTCGTTCTATCTGAGCACTGCAATGAGATCCCTCTTCCATTATTTACTAATCGAATTCGCATAAGGACAAAGGAAGGTGTAGAAAGAAATGAGGGACAAAGTTGTCTAATGTTTGAAAGCACCGGGAATCATAAAAACCAGCACACTTGCATTTAGTACGAGACAAACCAACAGACCTATCGCAAATGAAATGTTCTTTAGAGGTGGTCAGCGGATGGCCAAGTTTTGCGCTCTTTGTTAAAGTATAATTGAATTGGATGCAGATTGGCGTTGGATGTTGTCTTCTAAACGGAAACAAGAAGAGAGAAGAGATGGTCGAGCAGCTCGAGCCTAGCTGAAAGATTATCGAATGAAGTGAAATTGAGCTCTTGTAAACCGGGCAGTTGAACACGCTCGCGCTGACTTTCATTTATTACTCGGCTAATACGTTTTGCTCGCGAGGCTCACCCAAATTGTCGTTTTTATTGCACATGTAAATATTATTTATTTGCCATTCTCCCACTGTTGAGTATTGATCGTTGTGTTTTCCTTCGAGCATCGAGCCATACTCTTGCTTATTGGCGCAGTCCTCATTGCGTCTCCAAATTTCGATTGCCACTTTGCACTTCCGATAGAACTAAATGAATTGGTTAATGTGGAAGAGACTCTGCAATAATAGCGTAAAATTAGACTCTGATAGCTGCATCTCTGAGGAATGTGCTTATAGCAGATGGTTGGCCGATGTATTAATACAGAAAGGATTAGCTTGCATTAATACGTTGATGACGATGTTGCAACGTCATCCAAGTGCCTCAAGTTTGTCATCAGCCACCAAAAACGCATCTCGATGGCGCAACTGTTGTAGCATCGAGGACCTACAACACTAAAGCCTATAGAAATCGAAGTCAATAATCTTACTGCAACCACGCATCATTTTTCTCAATCTGACTCTTCTAAGCGTGTGCTGCGAAGCGTTTTTAGCTTCATGCGATTGTTGTTGACTTGTCATGCGAAGTAAATAGGGCATAAGAAAGATATGCAAATGAGAGCATTCCATAGGATCGACTGGTTTAATGCTCACCAGAATGGAGCACTTAAATTAGACAGTAACACACTCATTGTACAATGATGTAAAACACGACTGAAAAAAGGCAACCAAATAAGAATATAAACAAACATCGTTATGTATATGGAAAGATGTTTGCACAGTGACCGACACTACTCTCCGATCGTGTGCGGTGAATCACCTCATCACCCATCATTCAATTTGACAATGCTTTCGATAGCTGCAGCCCGCAAAAATTATTTTTCAGGTAAATACTCGAAACTGGAAGTATTTCTTGCAGCACCTCACTTAGGTGTCCAGAAATCACCTGCTACAGGATGGTCATATTAGAAACGTAAAGTGTCAACCGAATCATCGGCTGGACAGAAGTTCTTTGAAGACAAACCGTAGTATTGGTCCTTCAATAACGTTGAACTGAGTTGTGCACCTATGTTTTGTTTATGTGGTTATGTCGAAGTAAAGCTGCTTGAAGAGGAGCACAAGCATGGTGGAAAGTCGTTCAGTGAGGGTTGCAGCCTCGATAGGTGGTAGTCGGAAGCAGAATAAGTAGATGAGGTAGACAATGCACTCGACGACGAAGATCAGCAGAAGGCATAATAGGACGAAGGCACACAACTTCGCCATGTCGACGCAAATTGTCCACAAACCGCTGTCTCCATAGACCTGAAATGTTTTCAGATAACGCACTCATCACTTCCAAATTTAAGCAAGCGCATCCGAAGTCAAGCATACGTGACTAGGTCCAATTTCATATCACCTGGACGGCTATGCAGTTGCTGCACCGCTGGGGTGTAGAAATTTCAAACACCAATTCATTTCTGTGCATCTCCACATCACCTCGTCCCTGCTTCCCCACCCCCCCCCCCCACGTTCCACCCCTCCCATCTCCCTCCAAAGAAGGGTTTCCATAAATTTGCCCTATGAAACGAAACCTGTGCAACTCACTTCTGCTTTATATACTCAAAACACATTGTTTTCACTCGACAACTCTCTTCTCGTCTGCTCATAACATTCTGCCTAACGTTTATCTGTGTGAATGGGTGAATAAGAAACTAATGAAATGCACCTCAACCTGGCAACATTTATACTGCACGGTTTCCCTGAGGTGGCGATTGAACGAATGTGGTTCTGGAGGAGTGCCGAAGATAACGACAGTGGCCAGATCGTCGCGCAAGGAAACAATCGAAGTAGGCCGTAGCGCCTTCCTTGCACTGCCGTCCAAGGAGGGGAGTCGGTCAATGGACTCTTCCGCGGTCTTGTCCTGCATCTCGCCGCCATCCATATACCGGCACGCCGTACACGTCTACTTCGCTTCCTTGGATATTCTGCTCCACTAAAAACGTTTTCTGCATAGCAAATGTAATATCGGAGTTTTTTGTTCATAGTGGAGCGTCAATCGAATTTCGCGACCATATCTAATATGAAGAATATAAATGGATTTCATCCTTTCTTTGCCTTTCACCAGTGGAAAGGTTGTTAAGGAGGACCAATTTGCGTAGATCGCAATATCAATGGTGAACGCTCACATCTGTAGGTCACCGAAGAGTTATGCGTGGATGGATGATGATTTCTGCACAGTTATGGGAGGAGAGAGGAAGGAAGGAGGAAACGACAGAGAACTGAACATGTTTTTCGGATTATAACCAGTTTTAAAAACACCCTCAAAAATACTCGGCTATGAAAGCACAAAACTTTCCGGCCTTAACCAACCAACATCACATCATTTTATGCGACAGTAATGTGCAATTTCGAATACAGCGGTAGAATGAACGAGCAAATGCACACTGCAATTACAGGGATCGATGCGCGAAAATGCTTCTATGGAGCATATCTGCGACGACTTTTTCTTGGGACGAGCAACTCGCCGCCTGGAAATGCCAACTTTCAGCCAATCATGCTGCAATATTTCTACACGGTGTGTTTTCCCTCTTTGCGATCCACTGCTTCGTGCAGGCGTTAGTGAGCATTAATCATTCTCGAACCACTTCACTTACTATCTCCGTATTACTAGAGGATCCCCCAACTGCTGACCGATGCTATCTTTTGCAAAAGTTGAAAATCCTGGCGAATGGCTCACAATACGGCAGTTAGCTAGTTCGATTTCAGGGAACCAATCATGATTTATAGCGAGATCATTTCAGAGGTTTCTCTTTGTACGCTATTACAATTTGCGCACAACATTCAAGCAGTATATCCTCGGCCCTTTAATCAACATATTTCATGCGAATCATTCCATCTGATAGCACTTTATGCATCATTACGCCTATTCCACTATCATTTCGTCTCATTTTCTGCACACATCACTATTTCTCTTCTGTGCAATATCTTCATCAATCATTTTCGTATCTAACCTCTTTTATTCAATGTAAAATAAAAACGAAAAAGTTCCATCGACAACATGTAATGTAAAATTTGGCCCAGTTGTATGCATAACGAACCATATAGGCAGTACACAGAAAGAGGCATCATGGGGCCACTCACTAACGAGTACGAACAATTTTTCATTAATTTCGATGTCATATCCATAGACCAGAGTGAATTTCGGTACCATATTCATATGTCGTGAGTCAGAGAGCTGGGAAATGAATGAAAGGAATTGACGCTGACCACATTGGACAGATTTCTGGGTAAGCTTGACGAATGTACGCACATCTGCATGCTAGCTACTTTTTATCATGTATATTTTGCTTAGAGGTGCAAGAAACGGAAATGAGTGGGTGGGAAGTCGATGCGATATGCATTCCCAGGGAACAATTTGTCTATGTTGCACCCTTTTGAAAACAAATGACGTTGGAATATATATTCCACAAACGCATATTCAATTATCGTATTATTTCAGCACACAGAAGTGGGGCCAAAAGTTGGTTGTTAACTCTGTGAACCTGAAGCTTGACTTCAAGATGCCATTAGAAGTTGAGGGGTAAGTTGACCTTTCCACTACCACAGAGGCTACACTATACTAGAAGATTTCATGGTAGCCTTCGTCAGTGAATTGCGAGTAATGGATAACACACACGCATGTAAACGAAAATAAAGCAATGAATGTTCATATTGTTGCGTTAATAATCCGTCCTTGATATATATATATATATATATATATATATATATATATGAATAAGGATGGATTATTAACGGGAACAGTGTAGAAATATAAGCAACAATATCTCAACTGAAGTGGCGTGCCTAACAATAAACGATAACAATATGGCTGAGAGATAATCGGTGAAGAAACTGAAAAGAACGACTGCGTAGATTTCACTCACGCGACTGCAACCTTTTTTACAACAAAAAGACAGTGATAATGTTGAATGTAAAATACACATAGGTCGTACCTTATGTGTTCATCAATTTATAGTATTATAGTGGGCAGAAGGAATGATGGGATTCCGCGGATAAGGACGGTAGTTGTTATATCCAGCCGAGGAAGATGTGTTGCAAAAGGCGCTTGTTCAGTTCTTTCAACCAATTGTTATGTTTAGCTTTGATGAGTTTACTGGGCATAGAGATTTAAATTTCATCTCGACTTCGGAATCAATATTTTAACTCATTCATCTTCAAAACCTAAGTGCGTCCTTCAAGAATCTGTAATATCGCAAACGGCGCAGCAGTTGTAGAATAGAAACATCAGAAATGAAAGAACCTAACCAAAGCATTTATGCCGTTAGATACTTGCAGACACGATGCATCGCGACCGCCACAATCAACTCCGCCTGCGCACTGGCCCTGATGAGATTGCTGGCGCACCTTCTTTGCTGCGCCTCCTTACCGCTGCTCACTCCATGGACCAATTTGGACACCATAAACATTCCAAAATAACACTGACGGATACTATCAAAGTTGTGTTCAGCCGGATTGACAGCCAAATCCTTTAACTTGGTCTCCGTGAATAAAGCTTGATGAACTCGACGACAGCATGCCTTCAGAGATAGAAAAGCACTGATAAATATCAAAACACCGAAACACCTGAAGCAAGCTATCGCCGATTTTTTGCACACAGCAATATCTTTTGCACGTTTCATTAGTGCAGTTTATTCAAATTACTGCCCCAGCGAAGCTTACTCGCTCTCGCGACATCAGTCGAATGCTTTATTCTTGTTCGCAATATTCAAATTCGTAATTATTTGCGATCATTGAGGAGGCTGAATTTTGCACAATGATCCGTCAAAAACTCGATCGCAGAAATGCTTAAGAGGGCAACAGCAGTCACCTTTCCATAACAGTATCCGAGCATCGCCAAAATTCATATATTTTAGAAAAGCAGTTCTATGACAGCCGATAATTTCCTCACAGAATCTAGCACAAAACACATCAGAGAACAGATTCTTCTATATACTAAAGGCATTCTGTTTCGCAGCAATAGGCAATCGGAGAAAACTTGACGAAGAGTGAACCGGGCTCTCTCGAAGCAGCAGGCAAACAGAGAGCCAAGCGCATGTACATGGTTCTCTTGAAAACTTTATGAAAGAAATCTTTAGAGACATACAGCAAGCTTTGCTCTGCACTACTCATGTATTCGGCGCCATAACGGAATCCCGAACAGGCTGAGCAGCGAAACACACATCATGCGCAGCACAGAAACATGAACGATATGCACTGCAGGAACAACAATAAAGTGCAGGAACGAAAGTGATGACCAATATAGGAGCAAGAATATAGGAACAAGAATGATGCGCGATGTAGGAACAAGAAGGATGCGCAATAGAGGAACAAGAGTGATGACCAATATAGGAGCAAGAATATAGGAACAAGAATGATGCGCGATGTAGGAACAAGAAGGATGCGCAATAGAGGAACAAGAGTGATGACCAATGTAGGAGCAAGAAAGATGCGCGACATAGGAACGAGGATGATGAGCAATATAAGAACAAGAATGATGCGTGATATAGGAACAAGGATGGTGCACAGTATAGGAACAAGAAGAGTGATGCGCTTGCATCTCCGCAAACTCGAATGAGTATTGGTGGTTGCCGACGCGATTATTGACTGCTGCTCACGTGACTTGATTTTGCAATTCGTTTATTCACCTTCCTCCGATTTTATAGCGTAGAAGTTTAATATAGGTGAATAAACTTCCGCATAATGCAAAGTGCTGTCGTAAATTATTTTTCAATATAAAGAACGTCTACTCGGATATGTGCATGCTACCAAATTTCAGTGATTTCATTAAAGTCATAAACCACGATAGGGTTTGCTTTGCTTCCAAGCAGTTTTAATAGTTCTTTGCAGGATTACTCACCGTGAAGCCACATTTGAAAACATTAAACCACAGCGCTTTACAGTCTTTTAAGAGAACAGAATAAAGGAAAAACGAGCGGGTGAATCCTTGAATGATGCAGTGGATGATTTAATGCATGTTGTGCAATATTGCAATGTCTTTGAGTTGAATAATCGAACGTTGTGCTCGCTAGTTGTGAGCTGATGAGAGTGGCTGTTTTGCATTCGTCGGCGAAGCGCTGTGCTACACCAGATTCCGAATGCGACATCATGATGGGTCAGCGACG
>JAARMF010000105.1:96159-109244 GCA_022844705.1 Toxascaris leonina
ACGTTATATTGACGAAGCACTCAAGATGGAGATAGAAGATGGCAAACGAGGCAGTGACGGCTGCTTTAAGTGGTATCGCCGAACACCTTACGATGGCTTTCACAAAGGCGCTGCAGCCTATCATGCTTACCCCGTCTGGTATCGTCAGTGATCTCGCCAAGATCACAACTGGAACAACAACGTCATCCGCTGCTGGTGAACAATCACTGCATGTCGTCCCGTCGTCAAAAAGTCATATCATTCTGTCTAAAGTCGTCGTTTTGGGATTGGCGGAGCAATCCGAGCATCCGCCACATGAGCGTAGAGAAGCGGACAAACAAGCTATCGTTCGAATGCTGGACAAGCTAGACGTAGACGGTGTTCCTACTCAGGTTTACCGAATGGAAGCATATACGAGCGGATGTCAACGACCGATGAGGGCAACCCTTGACAATCCCCATGATCCCATCCAAATTTTTCGAAANAAGGGCAACCCTTGACAGTCCTCATGATCCCATCCAAATTTTTCGAAATTCGCACAAATTGAAAACCAATCACAATTTTAAATCTGTTTATGTGCGTCCATCTTATTGCTCTGAGTTACGTGCGGAGTTGCGTGAGGCTCGCAAAAGTGATCCTACTGCAGTCATATACCGTGGAAAGGTGATGAGTAGAAGAGAGATCCCCAGAAATAGCGGGAAAGGCTCGAGGGCGAAAGAAGAGGTGGGGATATGTCAGAGTCCAAATTTTCGACAACAGCTCTCGGCTCCGCGCCTGTCTCGCCCTCTCTCTCACCCTTCTCCATCACCACCCAATTAAGTGAATTCCGCTCAGAGTCGTCTTCATCAACAAACAATTTCTTGAAATGCATGTACTTTAATGCGCGCTCTATAAAGAATAAATTGAGCTCTTTCAATGCTCTGCTTGAATTCGAAGCTCCGGATATTGTCATCTTAAGCGAAACCTGGCTAAATGAAGACGACTCTGACTCCTTGCTAAGTCTCAATTCCTTGTACAGTGTACACAGATGTGACCGGATCAATGGAACTAAGGGTGGTGGTGTGGCCATTTTGGCAAAGAAGGAAATTTCTTATGCCGGCGTAGTATCAAAGGCATTTGAATCTTTTTGCGAGGCCTTGTACGTAGATTACACTCACAGGAACGGTTTCTGCTTTCGCTTAATTGCAGTTTATCGACGGCCTGGGGTGAGCACTGAAGAATCTGCTGAATTACTCGAGAAAATTTCTGAGTGGTGCGCAGTGGAATATCCTTCGGTTGTTATTGGTGACTTCAATTATCCGCTGACTCCCAAGGAGCCTGACGTGCACTCGACAACGGCGTTTGATCGTTTCCTTATGAATTCCGGCCTTCTGAATCTAATCTCCGACCCAACCCACGGCACGTACACGCTGGATCTTCTTTTATGCAACGATCGCACTTTGATTTCGGAATGGGAAGTCCTTCCAAACTTTTCTACTAGCGATCATTGTAGTATCTACTTCGAAGTTATCGGCGAAAGAAGCATTCCTCCGACCTATCCTTCTTTTGACTTTCGTAGAGCAGACTGGGAGAGGGTCAATTCAATGCTTTTAAATCTTGATTGGGATAGCTATTTCCACAACTGCTATGATATTGATGAAATCTATGAGAGCTTTCTATCATTTGTATATCATGTGATTGAAAGCTGCACACCTCTGCGAAGGAACCGGGTGAGAGCCAAAAGATATCCTCCCCATCTGCAGCGCTTGGCTGCCAAAAAACATTTTCTTTGGCGCGACCGCTTTCTTCCTGGGGGACTGGCAGCTTTTGACAAGTGTGCAAAGGACTTTGAGAAAGAGTGCTCAAAATTTGCAAAAAACCGAGAAAAGCGCCTCATATGCTCTGGCAACAAAAAATCATTCTTTAAGTATATGAATGGGAAACTCAGCACTCGAACAGATATTTGTGCTCTAAAAACTAAAAATAACTTGATCATCACCACTGACCAGGAAAAATGTGAAATGTTTGCAAATTACTTTACTGAAGTATTCACCACTGATGATAACGAGGCACCTATCTTTCCTGTAAGATGCGTTAAAAAATTATATTGGGTTTCTCTTGGCTGTGATGTAGTCACCGCAGCTATTAGAAAGCTCAGCGATAAGATCTCCTTGACCCCAGACTCGGTACCTTCGTACTTTATAAAGCGGGCCTCTGAAGGGTTATGCTACCCACTTTCTTATATATTCAAACACGCTCTGGTCACTGGTTCCCTACCATCAAAATGGAAAACGGCTATTGTGACACCTATATTAAAAAAGGCTCCAGCGAACAGGGTGCAAAATTATTGCCCCATCAGCCTAACTTCATCAATATGTAAAGTCTTGGAAATTATCGTTAAAGAAAATATTTTGTCCCATTTCGATTCAAACGCATTGATTAGTCCTGCTCAGTATGGATTTCTGCCTAGAAAGTCCACGCTGTCGCAGCTGATATCTTGTTTTCATGACTGGTACTCCGCGGTAAATAAAAACCAGCAGGTTGAGGTGGTTTACATTGATTATGCTAAAGCCTTTGATACAGTCTGCCACCAGAAATTGTTGATTAAACTTAAAAGTTATGGGATATGTGGGGAACTTCTGGAATGGCTGAGATCTTTTTTATCACAGCGAAAGTTTGTGGTAAAAATTGGTGGATGCTATTCACAGCCTCACATTATTACCAGCGGAGTTCTACAAGGGAGCATACTTGGCCCTTTACTGTTTCTTATTTATGTAAATGATTTATCTGATGGCTTGTCGAGTGCATGCAGGCTGTTTGCGGACGACCTTAAGATTTATTGCTCATTTAGCAACCTTGCTGCGGACTATTACGAGTTTCAAAAAGACCTTATATATCTAGAACGTTGGTCGCAAACTTGGCAACTGCGCATATCGGAAGAAAAAAGTAGTCTCCTTCATTTGAACTTTCATCATGATTGCCCTCTACGTCTTAATGGGAGTAATCTTTGCGCGCAAGAAGTTATCAATGAATTAGGTCTGCATATCAGTCCAAACTTCAAATGGACTGTTCACTGTAGCGAAATAGCAAGAGAAGCATCACGAGTAGCTAATTGTATACTACGTTCGCTAGAACATCTGTGAATTGAACACTACAGACTTGCTTTTATTACCTGTTTCTGCCCTCTTCTCGAATACTGTACTCAGATATGTTCACCATGCATTGATAAAGACGCTGAAATGATTGAAAGCCTGCAGAGGCGATACACAAGATCTGCTTTTCGCAAGGCCTTTGCTGATTCCATTATTCCTTCCTATCCCGAAAGATTACAGATTCTCGGCCTGAAAAGTCTGAAATACCGACGACTTGAACTTGATCTCCCCTTATGCTTTAAGATAGTGAAAGGCTGCCGCGATATTCCATTCGATAGCATCTTTGCGTATACCCCATTCAACATACGCTCCCGACTTCATCGTTTTCAGCTACAACGTAGATTTTCGACCAAAACGGGTATATTAAGCTCGTTTTCTTTTCGAGCCATCCGCGTATGGAATCAACTACCAGCTGACATTGTGGAAGCTAGTAATCTCATTGCTTTTAAAGCGAAATTAGCTCAGTTTGACTTGTCGTCCCTGAGGGGAGTAGATGGCCGGCCAGTATGCTGTTAATATGTGTATCATCTCGGTTCAGCTTTTTGTCAGCACTACCACAAGCTTTTTGTCAGCACTACCACATTCGCGATACTTGAATGCTTTCATTTTGAATATCGTCAGTTTCTCCACACACTATTATATGTTTCTTTATGATTAAATAAAGCAATTTGAATGAATGAATGAATGAAAAGAATGAAAAGGAATCTATGTTGTATTCTGGAAATGTTTCTTCCCCACTTCTGTCGACCTCGAACATCATCGAGATCAGTTGTATGCCCTGACGTATCACAATGACTGCAATGACCACAGCTGCTTATAAACTGCTCAGCTTTATTGTAGTTAGAGGTGTCTACCGAAGTGTTTCTATCACATAAGTTGGTATTCGTATAAGTTGGCGTGTCGTCGTTTGTGTGGTAGTTGCTGCATTTGTTCCTTCCCGATGATCTCTAAGGTAAGCTCTTTGGTCAATCAAGTGGAAAAGGCATCGGCATGTATGTTTGGAGAATATCTTTTTGAACGCCGCGCAGTGATTTCCCCGCTTCTCATTTATATGAGGGCGTTCTTATCCTTTGTGCTTTCTATCGTGGACACGAGCAGGATGTTGAAAAACGGAAGATAAATGTTTTACGCTTGAATCGCAATCTGGTGAACAAAATATTACAGAAAAGAATTTTATTGGATGTGCGTTCATTAGAAATATTCGTATGCATACAGGATGAAAATGGAAAATATTAACGGCAAAGACATGAACATCAAAGCGAACGTGCTGTCCTATATACGGTGGCTATGAGATTGGTGGTTAATTTCCGTAAGACTGAGGACGTTTATAATGGTGTCGAATATATTAATCTGACTATAAATCTAGCACATCCACGTGCCCAAATAATGCCATAGGATGACCGTCCCATGTGCCTTCTTTTATTTCGCTAGTGAAAAATGCTCTCATATTTCACAAATGTTTTGTTGGGCTAGATATTCAGCGCATTATTTCCATTCAGAGATATTGATGGAATCGAATGCCATGAGCCCTTGGATGAGCTTGTTCACCTTCGCATACCTAATAGGAATCACTATACCGACGAGCAATGACTCTCTTGTTCAAGACCCATCAATGCTGCTAGTTACAAAACCTATCCACTCAGTGTGCTATTCTGCATTTGTCTGAATAATCGAACATTGACGTTGTGAGAGCTTTCACGTGTACAGTCGTAAGCCAATAAGGTCACCATCATGAGATGTGTCAAGGGATGTCGCATGAAATCAAGTGTCTCGGGCCTCGAAGAAAACGAACAAGAGAGTGGGGAATATATTCCTAAAACAGTTCTCTTGTTACGAAAATGCTCCCCAAAATTCAGTTTGCTGTATATGGCAATCTCAGCGCCACAGACCTTTTTGGAGGCATATATTCAACTGAAATGTGTGTCAATCTCTTCCAGGAATGATAATACTCGATGGCAAGGTATCGTTTTATCAATTCACCTGAGGAAATCACTTTGAAATGTCTATTAAGGGAATTTACTCTTTCCAGCAATAACCTATGGAATGAACTGCACACATCCAAGATGGCAAAGTTGAAGAACGTCTCACTTCAGGGGACACCCATATGCGACACTACTAATAATAATTTGTTGCCCATGGTTATTGAAGAGATTTCATTTCACGGCAAAGGTCTTTTCTCAGTTTTAGGATTGACAGAACATTACGATGCTGTTAGGCTATTATCATTTTCGAAGATAGATAGAAGCTTCACAAGCGACGCTGTGTCTCCATAAAATACCCAGAGTGTGTCCCGACTTGCAAAACTTCCCCCGGACTTTGCACTATCTTCATCTTTATTGATGATGCCCACAGTTATCATGTTCAACTATTGCGCTATTTGTGCGGTCGCTGAACTTCTTCCAAAAAAACGGACTGTTGCTCGAGATTTAAGCCGTGCACACGGCCAACATACACCATACTTTCAACTAACATGCTTGCGATAATTCGGCACGAGATGCAACTAGGACTGGTGCATGGCAACAGCTTTAAAGCGTTCTTGGTAAGGTATCAATGTTGTAATCTGTAATGCCGAGCAGCAGATGCCTACTGCAACGCCTTATTTTCAGCTTATTTAGTGGAATAGTGAAGGGAGGCGACTGATTGACTTGATTCGAGATCGACGACTGCTCGCTGGAAATGCTGTTGAGATAAGCTTCTTCTTTCTTATCGTTTACGGTTAACAACCACAAGTGAATTAAACAGACTTTAATGAACATTGTGCACTGCTCAAAGAAAAGCGGTGGAAAAAAAAAACGGAAATTGGCTCGCATACGTTGCGAACACATTTTGTGAAATAATATCAACGGAAAGCAGCCGAGGCACGATGAAAAAATCTTGGTTCATATCTGGCGCTTTCTTGTTCCACCCCTCCCCCTCCCCCATCGGTTCTACTCTCTCCACACTCCTCGACCGCTAGCATGATGTATCATCTCCTAAACTAAAGTGCAAAAAACTTTGCACTCCGCACAGATAGGTGGTTTCTCACAACAGGTGCAAACAGACTGTTATTTTGCGAGATTTACACATGTGACTCCACTTCTGTGGATGGAAAGCCGNTTGCGAGACTTACACATGTGACTCCACTTCTGTGGATGGAAAGCCGCAATGAAAAATCCTCGAGCACTCCAGTGCCATTATGAGAATCACCAACGGCTCATTTCCTTCGCCCTTTCTTCCTCTTTGGCAGAGCAGTTTGCGCTCAAAACGTCCCTATCTGATCGTCTCTCCAAGACAGCCGTCTGCATCGTTGCGAAACAGCGAGGTGTGCCTTCTTTCAGACAAGACGAAATGCTGCCGTGCCATCGATCGTACGACGTTGGAGGCACTTTGTACTTCTAGGAGATGGGAGATGCAGCACTGTCTGCTTCTCTCTCAATTGCTGCTATTTAACTGCATCATTTCGCATGGTCCTTTGATTGCACTGCACTGCATCACTTCCAGAACCACATTGCGGTACCTCTACTGAGAAGTCGTCACTAAAACATCAGAATGACGTAGCTGTCACTAAGTAAAAAATCGCATAAAATAGGGCATGCCGACTCCCTTGACCAATAAGGCTACAGTGAGTGCAACTGCATGTGCTCCAACCACGTGAATCTCACATTCCAAATGTCGCATCGTTTTGAACCTGCCACCTGATCGAATGAAATGCACTTCCGCCCTAAATGCATCGAAAAGCTGAAGTCGACAATAACTTTCTAGAAAAAAACTTGCTCAAAGCCGCAACAAAGTTTGCTCAGTGTTGGAGTAGTGCACTTGCAGGAATGTGGATAGCACCCATCACTCGGAGTGGTACTCGGCTTGCTCAGCTGAAAGTGCGCCATACAGTCTGTGCTGCCAGTGGGTTCGGTTTTGAAATCGCTCTCACCACTCAGGCACAAAACAAATAGCACTACGACCGTAACGTGGTCCCTTGTTTCATTTGCCCAGCTTCCTCGGCATGACACCGCTAAAAACGAAAGTGCTATCCCATATTTTAAAAGCTCTGATTCCATTGCTGCAGACGAAATCGGCACAAAACCAAAGCTCGGCAGAAAAAGAACAATTCCGTTTAACATTCGCAGCTGACCCCAAACACATCTCAAACCAAAAATAACTAAATGAGCACATCCTAAGTGCTGTTTGCAGCTAGGCACCAACATAATAAGCTCCATCCCCTTTCGCTCATTACGGTTCTTCCCGGCCTCATGTCACTAAAAACCGAACCCAACCCACCCTCAATCTGATCAACTTCGATCTCAACCCAACCTGTAGATGGGAACCACTGACCCCAACTTCACTACAGATACTGTACTGAAGTCTCATCTAAGACACCAACGGCACAAGTGTTTGCAAGGAAAGAGCGAGTTGCTTTTCGCAAGAAATGGGTCCATGCATACATTCTATGCAACACGTCAACGGCAACTCAATCATTTATTTACTAGAGACGGTTACAAATCATGTACATAAATATATACAGAAGCTGCTGAAAACATGCGCACAAATCAACATCATTTTCTGAGTATCACTTACAGGGTACGGGAGGTAATCTTAAAGGAAGCCGAAAGCTGGCTGGCTCGTATATACAATGTAGAGAAATCCGTCCTGGTCTGCCTCCTGCTGATAGAGTTGGCTCATGCTCATACTGTTCGATACCATAGATTTTTCGTTCACTAGAAGGAAGAACGCCTGGTCAGGATGCAACTGCAGTCTCCTGTAAAACAGCAAATGTGTTTTCACCAACGATACAACTGAGTCAAGTAACTCTCTCATCACAGATGCTTCGAATTAACTGAACACTGCCAAGATTTACCTTCCGATATATTATGTTAATATCAGTAAATGAACATGCGCTTCGGAAATATGTGAATGGCAGTGGCTGTAAAAGTATAAAGCACATAGTCACAAGCTGCCAGTCTAGTGAACAAACGCATTCACTTGCGTCTCTCTCGCATGTCCACGAGCCGTTCTGTGGCGATCGGCATACTCGCAGACGTAGCAACTGTCCTTTCTTGTTTGCCCTACTCTTCTTACGACCCGTTTTATGCATGGGAAAGTCACATTTGCATCGTGCATCCTCTCATCCCGGCTATCATTAAAAATCGAGAGCAATACCATCATCGTGTTCAATCAATAAACGCCGTTTCTTTCATCCTCAGGACGAACACAGTCGGTTAGCTGATGAAACAACAATACAATGTTCCACACAGCGAATGCAGACGAACTGACGAGGCAAAGTGCACACAGAGGAAACATTTGACAAAGAAGAACAGAATGGCAGAGAAAGAGCACTGGACTAAGCGCACTGCCCGGAAAGAGAACAACAAATGGAAAAAAACGACTCAGAAGCAGAAGCGTTCTCTATCGCAAAGATAGCAAAATAGAGTGTNNNACGGCATTTAGCAATAAGCGCAGATGGCAAGCAGTAGCACACTGCATGTGACATCCGAATTCAACTGTGGTGTCTGCTCGTTTAGTAGATGACCCGTATGCATTTCGATATGGTCAAGAGGGCGACGTTGCAGTCATTATTTTACAGCAATGGCAATTCAACGCTTCGCTCTCCCAAAACGACACCGTTTCAGCTCCTCACCACAAATGCCAATCAAGTGAAGTACGACAAGAGGTAAAAATAAAATCTGCCGATGCGTGCATTCACATTCCATCAACATCGAACAGCCATCAATAATTACGCACGCCACCAATACTTTATTGGAGCATGCGAATCCCTCCGTACCTGTGTTAATTCGAAAGAACACAGTCCATAATGGGATTCTGCACATCGTAACACATAAAAACTTTCTTTCNAGACGATTGCCACACCCACCCACAACGACTTCCCCAAATCAGTGAAACAACCAAATCAACGACACGGTTAGTTAAGAGAGAACATGAGGAAATGTTTCGTTTTGCATTGACATCAGCGCTCTTATTACAGATACGTAATAAAGGCGACATCAGTAGTGGACAGAGATTCACTGAATTCACTAAAATTGCCAAAAAAGCAGCATTATTTGGTGAAATCCAACAGCAGTAATCCATTCCCTTGGGGCATTAGAAACTTCCGATGAAATGGAACGAAGGCCATGACCGCAGAAGTGAAAGGTTCCAATGAAACACTAGCCAATAAGTTGATACAACCAGCTGCATTTCTAGTGGTTATTTTTTCCTCCTGCATCAATAAATCCCCACAACCAGCTTGATTTCCGACAGTTTGTTTTTCCACCGACATTAGCAAACCGCTACAACCAACTCGTTCTCTGATGGTTAGTTTTCCACCGGCATTGATACATCGCTACAACCAACTTGACCTCCAACGATCAGTTTTTCCACCGAAATTTATAAATCGCCACAAACAGCCTGATCTCTGAGGGTTAATTTTCCACCGCCATTGGCAAATCGCTATAAACGGCTTGATCCACGACGGCAAGTTTTTTCACCGAAGTCAAGCTTCTGCGATGACATATACATAGCAGTTAGGAAGGAAACGCTGTGTTTATCGTTGCTGCGAAATACTCGTCACAGACGCACTCTAATGCACACACACCAACAAGTCTCTTGCTTCGATCAGATGGTACCCGGGACTGAGGGTCCGAAACTGTCCGTAATTGAAACGATGGATTAAAACACGAGGGAGACTGCGTTCATGTATACTGGCGAAGGAACCACTAGACCAAAGAAGAGTTCAAGAAAGTCAATGTTGCCTATTTTGATTCATTCCTGACCATTTGGCTCAGTGCGGCCACCCAAACTAGTATGCCTTCGTTCCTGTTCCGGGAATCATTTCCACTCTGTGGCAAACATGCAGGCGAAATGCAGATGTGAAGTACACACCCTATATGCAAATACAGATGTGAAGTACATTAAATAAAAGCTACCTGCGGACGATCTGCATGAGTTCAGCAACGGTGATATGGTCAGGAACGAGGAATTTACATCTGTCCAGGAGCGGTAGGTACTTCTCTCCTTCGAACCGCTCGATCACCACGGGGATCTTATTCGGTTGCTGCTTCTTGATCTCGGTAACGTCCTTAACGCGTGCCGCTGCAAATCAAACACTTCTTTACGTCTTTTTCGTCTCAATTATACTACCTGACTACCAAATATGACAAACCAATGACCAAACATAATTGACAAAATTTATTTGTCGAGCACTTCCGAGAATGTGAGAGTCAATCATTGGCACTGATTGACTCCTCCTTAGATAACTGGAAAGCGCTCAGTTTCCTAAGGCTTGTGAAAACACAAGGTCTTCATTGCATCTCGTTCCGTGCACTACTGATGCCGGCTTGATCGGAAACCATAGGAGTTAAAATGGATCCCGTCTCAGCTCCGATTGGGAAGCACATTTTAACTCCCTTTCATACGACGACAGCCTGAAGCCAATTTCAGCTAGGATCGTGAAAGGGCTCAATCGTGATTTGCGAATAGCAGTCACTTTTTCTATATGAAAAGCTTCCTCTTTTAATTGTCTTCTAAGGCATTACAAATGCTCCATATTATTTCTCTGCTAAACAAGTGACATTTTATATGTGAACTGATGCACTCTCCTGCACTGCAGGGTACACAAAAAGTGGTTGGCGACGAAGTTGATTATTAGATTACCTCAAAAACTGGCAGCGTATTCCACCAGGGAACCGAGCAGTCTTCCTCAATGTTACGCGTCTGACCGGAAGAGAGGAAAGCGAAAAGACGCTAAGGTGAAATCTTGGAAATCTTTCATGTCCCAGAGTATGTTCAGAAATGTTTCATCCGCACTGCTTTTCGCAAAAGATCTCGTGACCTTCCAGTCTCCAACGTGATTGTTTGTTACAAAATTGTGTTCGGTTTTTCCAACACCCCGCTGTCAGCAACATTTTATTTGTCCCTGCCCGTAGTCAATGTGTGCTCCAATTCCACCTCGTCAAACGAGGTGGCGGTATAAACAGTGCGTATCAACAGTGTTCTGCACAATTTGCGATGCCGCGTTCTACGAGTCTGCAATCTGCTTTCTGCCGATATCATTAATGCACGCACTCGTTCAGCTAATGCAACTGCGGCTGGATCGTTTCGATCTACATACTACTGCTTATTAGATGTCATTGCAGCTTTGCGAATATTTCATCCCTTTTTGCTGTTTGTGCACACATACTTGTGGATGTTTCCCCGCTGCGGTACGTGGAAATAAGTAAATGAGTAACAAGTTGAAGACACAAAAATGCACTCGTTCTCCTCCATCCCTCATACATCAGTTTTGTCAGTGGATTTCTCTGTCGATAAGAAATATCAAATCTCGCGAAACAACAACACTGAATAAGAGAGGTGAGAGAACCCAGCCGGATAAGACAAACAGCTAAGCACTATCGACTCCATGCACATCAATAACCTCTCAAAAAAACCCTCTCATAGAGGAGCCAACGCATAGACAAGAGAAGAGGAAAGCAGCGCACACATCGACTCAGTGACCAAAGCACCTCAAGTATCTAGGAACTCATTTGAGCTGAATCCGGTGCCCATCACGACCTAATTTCTCATCGGGACTAGATATGACCTGCACCTCTCATGAACTTGCACTCTAATGAAGCATGTTACCGGAAGACGATAAGATCACGCTACGCCATTTCTGCTTCAGGTTTTATGTGACGGCAACGCTGCCGCGCATAACACTCGTTAGTCTTAACCTTGAAGGGAATAAACCGGTCACACCCAGCATACTCGAAATTTGGCAAATAATGATTCAGAATCCCATCCTGCCACCGATGGACATACGACAACACAGAGAAAAGAATGATCATATTTTCTCAACTGCTCTATTAAGCTTAAGCAGTAAACAATTACACTGCAAGAATGTATAACGGAAAACGGTGAATCAGGCGGGTATTCGACTCGCATCGCTTGTCCCATTGAATTTCCGGTAGAATGAGGTTGATTTCAGGCTTCGGCCACAGTTTCAATTGATGTTTGAACAACGCTTGATGGAAGCGTCGCTGCAGTCGCTCAACGGCAGCGAAATAAAAGCAATTACATCAATGAACAAACTTTTCCGCTCAGTTTGATGGGTGGAGATGGGGAAGGGGATGGACCAACAATCAGGATCAGGTTTCTTCGACGTGACCTTTTTGAGTGGAGTGACCTTTTTGACATCTATGCTTTTGAAACATTTCGAAAGCATACAGCAGTACAATACAACAACAAGATCAAAGTTGGAAAAGTGCCAGAATTGCAGAGGGCGGATGAAATTTTGACGAATGCAGTTGGTTGCACTCGACAGTCGCTGTTCCAAGAAAGCAACCGCAGCAAGCGATAAGTGCAAGGGCGCTATTGATGCTCTCACCGACCATTACACTGTTCGATATTGCTTGAATATACCCTCCGGGTTAAGTCGGTGAAACAAAACGAGTTGCCCTTCAAAAAGTACAACACTGGGCCATAAATTCCATCGAATCGCCACGCAAACACCGAAAAGAAAATCGACCGACATCGAGCATCCCTCGCAACGTATTTTGCAAGTGAACGCACGAATGCACGACTTATTCAAACAAATGCACAAACAGACAGTGAAAACGTTACTGCGATTGCGCAGCTTCTTCAGCATAGCATGCCTGCCCTTGCAGACGCTCGTGCCATTGCCGAGCTCCACAAGAAGGATTTTCCAGCAGGAAGATAGAAGACAAGATGCTCTAAGAAAGTTGAAAAAAAAAGTATTCTCGTTTGCTCTTTCCTCTGATAAACGCAAGTTACAGTCTCGCTCTAAAAGTGGCTAATCAATTTCAAAAGAAACACCACTGAAGGCTAATGGCGACTGTGAGTTTTACAGCATTCAATTACACGGCCGTCAGCGCCTAAGGTGCAGATATGGAAACAAATGCTGCACCTAGAAGAGAAGCACATAGCATGCACCAAATGCGATAGTCACCGCTGCTGGTGTTTCACTCAACCAAATCCACTTCAGCTTTTATTCGAGCGAGCTTCGGTGCC
>JAARMF010000105.1:109409-136817 GCA_022844705.1 Toxascaris leonina
TCAACTTCAACGTTGATTTGCCAACTTGGAAAAGGCTTATATGCATAAAGCGGTTGCCAAGGGTACATTCCACAACTGTTAGACCAGAATGAAGCAATTCATTATGAATAGATTCGGATGCGCAGAGAGGCGAATTGATGGGTGCATTATCCTGGATGTTACTGGTAACTAAGAAACTGGCTAGCCAGATGACAGAAACAAGCGAACAGGCGAACTGTGCCAGAACGCCTATCTAACTGTTTGTTTCCTATCGACGCGACCAAGGACAGCGACGTTGATAAGGGCATATTGTTCAATACAGCATCTTTATTTGGCACACATGTCCAGGAAATTGCACATGATCTTATTCGAATCGAAGCTTTTTATGACGAAATGTTTGATCTTGCAAGGAGATTGATGGCGGCAGCTCCACCTCACACTGTCATATAACACAGAGCTATGACCACAGCCTGCATTACTGTTGTGAGTGGCAACATGAGAAATGCGGGCACAGCTCACCAAAAGGTCGGCGTTCCTTGAACGTTGGCACATAGCCGCTCAGCGACATGGCGCGTTCAGAGTTCAGGTGAGAGGTGACTCAGCAACACCTTGACGAGTAATGAGTTCGGCTTGCGAAGTAGTATTCGAGTAACCAAAATGCCCAAACTGCTTCAAGCAGTGACAAAGCACACTCGACCTGCGAGTCGCTCACAAATAGAACACACACAAACACTACCAAACGAATCACTCCGGCGCGCAGCTGACCAATCGTTTCGCACACGCGCACATGCCCTTCACGTGAGTACAGTAGTGCAGGCATCACCGATCGTCGTGTTGAGATCAGATGTCGTTCGAGTGCAATGGTGCAGCGCAGAGTAGAAGAGGCTGGAGTTGGTGACTGCAAGGTGTTCTCGAGAGCTTTCGAAGTGTGGAGGGGATTGTCGAGAAATCTCATTTCTCAGAGTGCATCTCGATGCAAACCTCATAAAAACTCATGTCTAACTCATTCCCGTTGTGTGTTTGTCTCTGCACTGAAGTCAGTACACTTCTGTACCACTTCATTAACACGTTTAATTTCAGTTTGCCGGCTCGATCACTCACTTAGTTCTTATATCAACGGATAGAGGTATTAGGTGTTTCGAGATATTGTGCTTCGGCCCGTGCAAACACCACTCATTTTTGAGTGAACAATAAGTTTTGAGGGTTTTATTCGAAGAATCGAAAAATTGAAAAGGGAGAATGAAATTTTGCATAGCGCTCATAAATAAGCAGTGGCCTTCCCATAACTCTATTGTTGCAGCGCAATGCGAGGTACTGCTAGAGCAATTCATGGCTTGTTGAATTCTTCGCTGAGAAGGTTTGTCCCTTAACTTTGGGTGGACGGGGGTGGGTTGCTACCAATCAAAATTCGGGAACAGACATGGAAGTGGTTATGAGGATGGTTCGGTTCATGTCTCTTGTGATCTCTTCTGCAGATGAAAGCAGGGAAAGAAGCATACCAACTTAGCTGTCATCATGCTTCTCACTATCGTCGAGTCTTACAGAGTATCGTTAACACCGTAGATGAGGATTAATACACATCATATCACACAGAATAGAGTTTTTAAATTACATTGTTTCAGAGCATGTACGATAGTGTTGGTTGTTTCACTTCTGAAAGAGGCAGACGAGCAACAAATCATCGAATGTCTTATTCGTTGATTGGAAAACAACTGATCGACTGCAATCGCTGATAACTCCATGCCGAACTCAAACGTCCACAGAGGAATCATTCAGAGAAATAATCTTCGAGTGTTTCAAGAATTGTATAAGTTGCAATGTAAGCAAATTGACTTATTCGCGGTTGGGTGCATAACAATCGGTCTATCGAATTAGCATTGTCGAATATCTCAAATATTGGGGGTGAGGAATATTATAAGGATGGAGATTATTATGGAACACTTTTGCGAAGAGACAATTTCATCTTCTTATATCGCAAAATAATGGATGCAATGAGATCAATTTTCTCACTTGCTTCCTTTCTGATATTCAAATAAATTCGAATTGAGAAAATATTTCCATAAAATTCCTTTATGGGACAGTCATATTTAAGCATATCTATTGTTTCATCCGTCTTCAGTGCAAAGAAACTTTTATTCACCGTCATGTAAAGTTCTCCTCCAATGAGTATTTCTGAGGTGACTGCTGAAAATCAGCTGACTAATTTCTCGATTACCCTACTGCGTTAGCGGATTTCCGCTCAATCTCCCTGTGTACCTAAATAATTGCGCAACACTCTCAAAAAACTTCTTTCAAGCGAAGAGAAACGATATAAATCAAAATGTAGAAATGCTTCCCAATACGGAACATCCGATCGGTAGTCTCAGTCTACGAACTAAGTTGCCCTAGCAGTAAAAATTGATGATGTAATTTATATTGCAATGTGGTGTCCCAAGCTAATTCTCATATCTTAAAGTCATCATTATTCTAGAGTGCATGTTATTCGTATGGTCAGATGTTCCTGGTGGAAGCAAGTGAAAAAGCACATCGGATGAGTCAGCACGATGCGTGCTTTTGAGACTCCATTCATCAGACGCAGCGGAATCATGAATTGTCAACAAATAATATGTATAACAATGCATCCATGCTTTAACCGATCTAAGGATTCCCTAAAATTTTTTGCACATGTTCGTTTCCATCTGTATTCACGAGCTTCGCACCGATAAAAGACCATTAACTGGGTGCCACAAGTGTACTTACGTATGTGTTTGCACGTCTTGTTTGTCTAATCGGAACGATGAGGCTAAAGCTGAAAATTTTTGGCCTAAATTGTGCATCACCTCCCACACCAAACTTTACATTTGTGTATCACATTCAAAAAAACTTACAGACACAACGGCCGAATAATTTCCACACATTCCGAACAAATCTGTTCGTATATATTCAATGTATTGTTGCATGTGTTATGTCATCTGTCGGTTTCGTAATAAAAAAAGCTGCTGTGGTAAACGAGTCATTCTATAGCACACTTCTGCACTTGTTGTAACTCATTCAGCGTAAAATTCCATCGGGCCGGTTTGTGAAATCGAATTTTTCGCTAGTTGAGCTGTCTGTGAGCGCTTTTGAAATCAAATATGACATGGGAAATGTTAAATCTTCCATCAAATTTATTATTTATCAAACTCCGGGTTTGATGGTTTTCTAGTTGGAATTGACAAGGAAGCAGATAAGCACATAAAGAGGTCGAGAAGTGCAAAGGCAACTAGACACGCAGACGTTGTCAGAAATCATCGTGCAAATGCAAATGCAATGTTGTGAGGGCAAAGATTTGGTTGGGTTAGAAAAAGTGCACCTTTCCAATGAAATGCCCCAATACTGGATGTTTAAAGGTAGAGGATGTGAGTCCGACGGCCAACCCATGGCGAGAGCTGAAGTACATGAAGTTTGTCAAAAAACATGGCGAAACAGCTTCCGTAGAGGTGTGTGAACGCTTTTCTGATGATCCCGCTGGAAGAGCTGCTGAAATCGCTATAAAGGCAGTTCACCTGCATATTTATATTACCTCTCGGTTCAATGTGCCTCATTTACGCAACACTTCACGCAAACGATTGCAGTGTGGATATGCCACATCTCGGTTTCATAGTATTGCACAATGCATCAATTAAGAGCAGTACTGAATATGAGACATGCACATAGCAGCACATAAACATTTCTTAGTTGTGTTTTTATGGTTTCGTTTGAAGGGCAGCAGAAATTGGCTCTCACCAAAGAATTTCCAGGTGCAGACTTAAACGATTTCTGACATAACTCTGACACCGCAAAATTGTTTATCGATGATGGGCTATCAACAGCATCTCGTCCCCTTCCTCGCAATTCGTTATCCCAATTCACTTTATAATTCATGGCAAGCATGCTGTTAGTGCCTCATAGATGGCCTCATTGCACACCTGGTCAGTCACTTTGCCAGACTGCCCACCTGTGATTATTATCATCTTCGATAACCCAATAAGAATACATCATGGTATTCATTGCTTGCATCAACCGGGGGACGTCAGTGGTGGAGAGCACTCATTGCTGGTGGTAGATTCTGTAGGCGAAATGCACTGAAATAACGAAAGCGATGACGATGGAGGTGCGTATCATGCGCAGCTATGATCACCCCAAGATGGTGTGATTGCAAGGCGTCAGAGTGGAGCACGAGTAGTTGCTTATAATTAAAACTAAATGAGCTGGTCTTGTGGCAGCATATAGACATCCGTTGCTTGCTGCATCCCCCTTCATGCTGTGTTCTGCTCAGGTGGTCGTCTCATTCAACATCCATCACTCCCATCCACTATAGCAGAAATCTTTAGAGTGTTTTGCCGCATTTTACCTTTGGATTCTCCAATATCCGCTGGCCGAGTAATTGTGAGTTTTCTATGCTGAAACATTAGAATGAACCTCTGAATGCTTTCACCGAGAAAGGAACATTCCATGCTATCTTCTGCTCTTGGTCCCACACTTAGATTATAATCGAGTTCACAAAATTGATGTCGAGGTATTCTTGTCGATTTCAGGGTCATAAGACATTTAGTGAAGTTCTTCCAGATGGTACTGTCAACAGTTGATCTCATGTATCTCAAACTGCTGTGAAGTATTTCAGGTAAAAAGAAGGGCTTTTGACGCGGAAATAAAAGCAACAAATGCTTTGCAGATCAGCCTAGAGACTTGAATATCCTCGTGGGATATGCGATATAGTTGCAGGCAAGCGTCTGTACATAGTTGACGGCTCCGCATATACTATGATCTCACTGCAGATTTATTTGTTTCCCCAGCCTGGAGTAGTTATGCTGACTATTCGCCGTAATGAGTGCGACGTGCCAGGTGATGATGCAGACGCCTTTTAGGGAACCGTTCGTTCATGAGCGATTGTGTGAATGCTTGCTGAAAGATGCGTGAAATAATTGTGCTCTAGTTATGTGTAAGGAGGATTGATTGTTCAAGCGATAGTCCTCCAATATAAAATTTCTTTATGACAATTATGGAGAATTTAAGCGCTCAGAGAATTTGGATTTATTGTTTTGCACCAAATGCAATACTGTTGAAAAGCTCTTTCGAATCTGATATGTCGAACTTCGTTGCGCATGATGGGCTCACGATCTCGAGGTCATAGATCTTATTTACTCATCTCACAAAGGAGGCGCTCTAGACGAGCTGCAGATTTGAATGTGCACCAACTATAGTGTCTTATTCGAACATCCTTTACATTGAAGTGATGATGTTTGCCTTGTAAATCTACCAATAACATAGCAGCTAGCATTAAATTCATGAAAAATGAGCCCTAAAGGCTGAGAAAGGATCAGAGGTCAGACTCGAATTTCGGAACTTTGCTTCTCAAAGTGAATTCTTTATTTTGTTTCAAAATCAAAACCCCTCATTCACTGTTTTCCATCACGCCGATTGAGAATTCTCTATTTGCGAATTGTGGATAAGAATTGCGATTATCAAATTTGCTTGGTGGATTAAGACATCTCGGAATTGGGTTACCAAGAGCGCAAGAGCAAAAGACGCCAAGTACAGATATGACAACTCCCACCCGATACCAACTCCCTGGTTAATATCGCTGAAGGCGATGGGTGCAGTTTCGAGGTTTGCTGGGAGAAGGTTCTTATCAATGGCAGCATAATCGCTTTTGCGTATTTCCGAGAATATTATGGTGTATGGGGTTTTTGTAGTCATAACGCATATATTTATGCATATAAGGTTGACATTGGTTGACTGCTTCGGTGAAAACCGTATAAGGAATCATTTTCATCAGTGATGTGATCGTTTCGATTCCTCTGCCATATGCCTGAAGCTGATGTGGCTATCAGTCAACAACAAATTCACCTTTTAGTTTCTCATACTTCTTCAATCCTGAAAAATGTCTACAGTGATGTCGAATTGTACGTAAATAATTTAAACTTTCTTTTCAGAACAATAAATGGGCTTTGGACAGAGATTCTAGTTGGTTAGTACATTCTTCTGTGCTTTTCACAATAATTGACCCATCATATTGTTTTCGTGAACTGTTTGAGGTAATTTTGAGAACTCTGAACTATTTACCTGTATGACGGTGGGGAACGTATTGCACCGACTCAGCTAGCAGCTTTTGCATTGATTTATATCATACTGTCAATGTCGCGCATTGACTCATTACTGCCGTTATTGTCACACAAGGTGTGTTGAAGGTGATATGTGGATTCATTATGCTCATGCCTGCCGAAACACCACTGAATCGACTTTGTGCGATATGTGCTGGGTGTTCCCTGATAAAAGGGGATTGATGTCGCAGGTAGTCTTTATTGTTTTGTTTTGCCTCCAACACTTCATTCCACCTGTTCACTTATACGTGCTGCAGGATTGATTGTTGATGGACGCAGCTACTACTTGATATGCTATCTGCAGCGTTGTGGATCCAGCCATGCAAATTGTTTGCAATGGCAGTTACCTAATGAAAAACGTCAAATGCTGCAGCTCGTTTATGGCTGAATGCCGTAGGTTATAAGTGCGCATCTTTTCATCGCCTTATTAACCGCACTATGTATTGTAATAAATAAACGAGCTATTGTGTAACTTGTGGATTATTCATTCAAATTAACCGCTTCAATTCAGCATCTTATAAGCGAAGTGAATGCGAATATGCAAATTCATATCTCCGTATTGCAAGAAGATAAATTTCTAAAGTTGTTCCCACAATAGTGCAAAGTGACATTCTCCCTTTGTTCTTGAACCATCAATCGGTTCTTGAGATCAAACTGCCAATATTGAGCAAACTTTAACTTTTTATTTATACAAGCTTTTTGCTTCCTTCCGATGAAAACTTTGGGAATATTTTGCCAAGCAAAGACAGGATGAGACCTAGCAAAACTACTTGCGAGATAGCCGACACATAGAAGATGGACGGAGATAGAGAAAGAACGGGAGGGAAAAATGTCTTTGGAAATGAGAATTAGAAGAGTATTTTTATAAAAAATGTTCTTTCCGAACACGCTTGCTCCCTCTTCTGAGTGGCTGCTTTGCACATAGTAACCGGTACACCTCATTCCTCCGAAAAATATCGCAAATCAACTCCGTATTGCCCGCATCTAATCGCCACTACTGGTTCTTTCAAACGGACATTTTCGCATGATTCCTCCATAATGTACTGCCTCTAAATTGCCTTACTTTTGCCTAACAAATTGCTGATAATGTGCCATAAATGGCTATCTTGGGCCTACAGCGTCAAACTTTCCAGTTCAGATTATCCATAGGTACCGATCCATGCTCAATCTCTGTATGCATTTCAGTGTCGTCGAAAAGTCGAGGACAGAAGTTCAGAGTACGTGACAGATTCGAGAAAGAAACACTGAGACGATGAAGCATTCGCTGTGTGGCTTTTCACTCGGCATTTCATTGAAGATTGTTATCAATTTCAGTATTTAGGCAATTTGACCGCTTAATGCTTTCTCGTCGAATTTATGTTGAACATCCATTTCCCGTGGCAGTCAGCATAAAGGAGGGGGGGGGGAGCGGGGAGGGGGGATGATTGTGTTCAAACACGGAGCTGAGCAACTCCGTCAAAACAGTAGAACTAATGCACGAAGAAGGCTTTTCCAAAAGTTGAGATTGCAGTGGTCACATTCGATTTCTCATGCTATAACAGAGCAAGGGAAATCGAACGCTGCAATTGTACCCCACAGTTTAGCCTCTAACGCCATATTCCCCGCTGATCCAACAGCCTCGAAAGGAGCTGAGGATGTCNGCCATATTCCCTGCTGATCCAACAGCCTCGAAAGGAGCTGAGGATGTCAAACAAAATTACCCGCAGTTGACATCGTTGGTCAATCGTATCACAGAAGAACGATTCTTCAGGAAAAAGTTGCACGATCTTTCGGCTCAGTTAACATGTTCAAGCATTATAACGCTCACTAGTTTGCGGAACCGATGCTCAGGTATGTGGCATGAAAAAGGCGCATATCGTGCCAGCTATGCTAGTACGTCTCTTCGCTTTTTTGAATAATCTCCCCACCTATAAGCAACCATCAGTTTTAATTTTCGTCTGTGTCCATTTCCAAACGAGATCAGAGAGGAAATTGCAAACAATCGCTGCTTACTGATTCTAGTGTAAATAAACTAACATATATGTACATATAAAGCTAAGATAAGGGATACGAGAAAATCGAGCAGTAGGTAGTGAGTAGGCTTTTATGCATAAGTTTACATTTCAGAAGGTTGAAATGCAATCTGATGATTATCTTGCAAAGTTGTCCATTCGACATCATCGCACCTGTGCATTGAGGATTCCCGACTGATCAAAAACTGTTGAGATAATCGACAAAGAAGCAAGCCCAATTAGTGCTTCAAATGAGAGTGCAATGATCATTGCATGAGATGCGTTTGATGATTCCATGACTCCAGCTCCGCTGCTTAACCAACTGCTACTACCAAACATATAGAGATGTTTGTTTCAAAACAATCTCTGAGAACATCCAAAAGGTTTGACTTATCCGTCAGAAGTGTTTCGTTGAGATGGAGATGGCCGAGTGCAACTTTTGCAAGTGACTGCTTGTAGGTGTGTTCAGAAGTGTTTTATGGGTATTTAGTGAAGCGAACATTTGAAGAAATTGGAAGGCGTTGTGGTTCACTTCAAGGATTACATTTCCGTCGAAGAAGGATCATTGAGGCGCTTCCTTTTCCGTCCTCGAAAATTTTCAATTGTCGTTGAATTCGATTTCCTGCGATCTGCACTGTTACAAATCGAAGCACTCCTCCCGACAGAGTTGTTTCACTGCAACGGTGCGCAGCAAATTGCAATGATCGTCGAGAGTTGCAGCTTGATTCGGGAGAGACGCAGAGAAAGCAATAGCCGGCTGAGGAAGCAGGCCGATGCCAAAGAGTGGCATTACGCTTTCTCACCAATCGATCGTTAAGCTAGCTCGCACCGAGCTCGTCGTCATGTTTGTCGTGGTGTAGTTTACTGCTTCGCTTCTGGTCCACAATGTGTTTCCACCTTCGTACGATTTCTGTCGACTTCTGAAGGTGTCGTCACCACATTTGGAGAATTTTAACATCAACTCTGCTCCGCTGAAAGCAGTACCTTTATCTTGCTTCATCAGTGTGATGGCTGTTACGATGCAACGGTCACGACACTCGCCAACGGACTACGGCAAACCGACCGACGCTGAAGGAGAGGAGGAAGACTGGCGCCTTAAATATAGATCGGCGTTCACCTATGCTGACTATAATGATCTCGATAACATGGGATACGAAGCACCTAGGCGATATCCTCAACATGTAACGCTTCTACCTGCTCGTAACATCAGTTAAGCAATCAGAAATGAAGGGAGCTGCTAGAGCAAAGATGCTGTCCCCCGCATTTAGACAGCGTGCAGATGGCTAGAGTTTGTAGACAGCAATGGGAGTGTCGCTGGTGCGAAGCCCATTTATTCCGAGTCTTTCGCTGCTCACTTTTCCTTTCTGTTCTTTGCTTTTAGCTTCTCTATTCAGGAGAAACGTTTTTGGAATTCTACACGGAACACTGGACTGCTAAGTTGATGAATCCAGATTGAATCCAATCCCATTCCGAGTTGTGACCGAGATTATAGACGAGAGGGAATTTAACCCATACCCGTGGGTTACTTAGTCGCAGTTTGGATCTCCACACCGATAGTGTAAAGAACTATATTGCTTCTATATCCTGAGTTGATTTCTTTTTGAAATCGCTGGTATCACCGATGCTGAGCGCAGCAATCGTTAGGATTGTCCAGGGCGGGTGTCAATTGCCCACGGCGTTGGCGTGGGCAATTGCTCAGGTTACGTAAATGAGTTGTGAAATGTACATGAGCAAGCACCACTTCGAGTGTATATGTGATTTCAGATGGGCGCCCGATACCAGAGGTTCACCTACTCAAGTATGGGCAGTGCAATGCCCGATTCAGATCCTCCACCCCTGCATACGACGGCCGTCGAAGGTGTCTTTGTGGCTCTTTCGTTCTTCCTCTTTCTTCTCACGCTTCCACTCTCTCTGCTTTTCTCCTTAAAGGTATTTTCTCTGGCATAAATTTGGAAAGAATTGCACTGCCGAAACAATGCTCTTTGCGTTTGGGAATGAAGCTGAATGTTTTCGAGGTTGAAATCGCAGTGGGAGTAATCAAGTGGAACGTACAGTCGATCGTTGTGCTGTCCTTGTTCCCCACCCCTATTCCTTCTCCTACCTCGCTAATGCCCACAGGATACATCCTTCTTTCTCATATTTGCGAGATGCAGATTACTTGTCATAATTCCATCTCTGCGCCATCAAAGCATAGGTTTTTTAATAAGTTCTCATCATACAAACGATGGACGGAGTGCGGTGGAAGCAGGGGGAGGAGGGAGAAAGGGGGGGTATGGAGTGGCAAGTAATACGTCGGAAATCACGATGTTCGGTAATAGTTGCGCGTGTGTGACATCGGTTTGCAGTAAGTGTATAGCAAGTGAGCGATTCAGAGTGTTTTTCGAAAGTGCATTCGTTGTGTGTGAAAACTCTTTGTGGGTCGACGAAAAAGCGCATGGGACAGCAAAGATCATTTTATATCGCTTAGCACTTTNCGCTTAGCCCTTTTTCCTGAGAAACACAAAAGTTTCTTTTATTGGAACAAAGGCATGGCACTGCAATCATCCTGTCATTCAAAGTATGTCTAACAGTATCGATAGGACACCATCTTCTCAGCGTAGAGTGGATGTGCTTTTCATTAGTTAACAGTTGAAAGCTTCGAAATATGAATTCTCTTCGCTTACCTCGACGCACACTTCGCAAATGTTTCACAGTGTCTCCTAAGCGTTTCTGTGACCGAGTAAGTATAGTGGCACATCCGAAGAATGCTGCGGTGAAGCTTAATGGCTATGAATGTAGGCCATTAGGACGACGTTGCAAACCGAATTTGTTTCCCTCAGTCACTCACTCTCTTTTCCAGGGTTTATAAGTTGTGGAGACTTAAAGATGGTATCAAATTTTTACATGCAAATTGTGAGCCACACAGCTGAGGTGAGAGACCAACTTCTGCTCGTAGATTTGCAATTACTATACGTTACATCTTTTTTAGTATATGTTGGGTCGATGGATTGCGCATGTAGTGATGGTGTCGATGCCTTTCCCTCTTCACTTTAATAAAGGATGCAACACAAAAGGCGAATCAGAGATGTGAGCTGCAATCGTGCGAATGCATTGAAAGCATATAATTCTACTATTGTAGTTTGTCGGCGACTTTGAGAGGCTCGTCGTTCTTCGCCTAGGACGGGCTCAGAAAACCCGAGGGCCAGGCGCGACCGTGGTGCTACCTTGCATTGACACATGCACCAAGGTGGACCTAAGAGTGAATGCCTTCAATGTTCCGCCCATGCAGATCATAACCGTGGACAGAGGACTTGTCGAGCTTGGTGCCACTGTCTTCCTACAGGTCACTACTAAATGCAAAGCACACTAACTATCCACTTACGTACATCAATGAACCTCGGAAAGCATTGAATAAAATGTGACACGTTGAAAATGGCTATCTAAGTTGTAGGAGAGTGAAGCTGGTTAGCCTGCTTTTCAGAAGGAAATAGTAAAGCTGATGTCACTTCGTTGATCACTATCGAACATTCAGCTTCGTATTCGTTGAAGTGCCTTAACTGCGAGTTAAAGTGCAAACGGAAAGCGAATACGATCGTTTCCAAGTGAGGTTTTTTTATCGAAACGTTTCAATGGAGGACGAGCAGCACTATGTGCAGGATAAGCAAGCATCATTATTAATGAATAGGTGATGCGATGCGAAGGTAATGCATTGCTGACGAGATGATTCCTCTCACAAGCACCATTGATTGCCATACGCATGTTTCTGCTCCTTCTTGCAATGCGTCCAAGAAATGTGACATTGCTACTTTGAACCATCCCGCTTGAATATCATTTCCTCAGGTGCATTTATCCTCGTTCAGAGGAATACACATTACAAATTTCGGATCTTCACTGAAAACCGCAAGCACAGCACTTAGCCAATTTCAATGAATTATAGGTTAATTTTTAATTTGCCAGTTGTTGTTCGTTCTAACGTGACAATATTGCAGTACCACGACCGAACAATGAAACAGCTTATTTCTATCTAATTACATAAAGATGTAGTGCAAAAATATTCCATCTGGAAGTTCAGCGATCGGTGCAAGCGGTCAAAGCATACTGAGCGACGCATCGAATGAGCTGAGTCGAATCTCTTGATTGCTTATGAGCGTCTGCTGAAGATTTTAGGACAAAACCTGGCCTCAATGAGGCATTCTTGCAGCATTGTCTTTATTGAGAGGGGCAGGCAACGGTGGAAGAACCTTTGCTTCTTCATTGATAGGAAAAGATAGGGGAGTGCGAAGAGGGCTTCAGTCAACCCCATTCATGGTTACTCACGCTCTCAGTATGCCAGTAATGCTGCATAGTAACGAAGGGAAATGAAGCAGCTTTGACCGTTGCGGGTATCTTCCAGATAAAGGATGCATTGGCAGCAGTATGCGCTGTGAGAGAACGCAACCAGTCGACGCGGACACTCGCCGTGGCGACTCTCCATAGGGTGGTCTGCAAGCGACGTGTATGCGATATTGTTAGTGGTAACGCACGAAGAGAACTTGCTGGAATACTTCAGGTTGTTATCGAATTCAGTGGCATTCTGGGAGGCATCAGAAACATCTGATGGCTGAAACGCCTAGATGAAACAAAGTTTATGATATGCAGGACATAGTGCACAAGTTGTTCAAGTATAGACAGACCGTGCTCATCAAATGACTTTGCATGCAGCTGAATCGTTGGGTGGTAGTGTGTAATGGATACGTCTTGAACATTTTATGGAGTCGACACAGGGGCACACTGTTTATATGTCCTAACAAAGTGAAATGAACACTTTTGAGGGTGAACTGGGCGAGCTGACGATGTCGTGGGGTGTGCAAATTGTCAAAGTCGAGGTATCCGAAGTGAAGGTGATCAAAGAAGGCGAAAATATGGCACTCGCCACATTCAAAAATGTTAGTCCTATTTGTGACAGCTTCACTTCCTCATATCTCCATATAAATCTATCACAGTAGTGAGGCTTGCAGAGAGGGAAGTATGTCATACACCTTGAAGCGAACCGTCAATTCCTTTACCTTTTAGAAGAGCTTTTCTTGCTATAATACTGCGGCACATTGAAGGCCCAAAAGTTACGAAGGTAAGTTGCGGAGGTGAGACAAAAGAGACATGTTGACGAACGATCAAGGAAGACAGCAGCTGTTCAGTGAGCTTCTTGCAGATTCAGCTCAATCCAAAGTAACACTCGAATCGAACGGACAATGCAAAAGAGTGAGTTGCGAGAGAAAGGGAAAGCAAGTACATCCTCAGAAAATGGAATCTCCGCAGTACAAGTATACAGATTTGCAATCGACCTCCCACTCACTCGACTTTTCTATCTCTCTGCCAACATTCTCATGAAATAGGTTTTCTGCGCGATATATATTTTTGATTTATCCTGATGCAGTTAGATCAATTGCATCAGTCGCTTGCCAAAGGTCATATTTCGCACCTAAGCGCAATATTCCGCAATGAAATCTACGAGTTAATTTTGGATATCGGCAGATGACCCACCTAATTTGGATGCGAAACTTTACGGTATGGGCCGACTACACCGAGAAGGAGTTCATAGATGGACGGAAGGATGGAGGCGCACACTAATAATATGACCTTCAACGTTTCCTATTGTTTATTTCATACAAAATTCATCTTCGTCAGCACATTCAGGGCTTTTCTCTTTTCCAGCATCAGCTGAACGTTCTTTTTGGTTTACTGCTGATAATGTTTGCCTTTCAGATAATGAAGTCAGAATTTGGCAATCAAGTGCTACACACGATCAGTACCACTGTGCAGGAATTCATCGCTGAGCAAGAGGAAAAGCGTCGTGAATTGATACAGCTGGATCCAAGCACAACAGACGCTTCCCAAAACAAGGATGCTAATCACCAGCAATCATCTCTCAATGAATGCAATATCGACTTAGACGATCTGTTGGGTACAATATCGATGGTGATCGACGAACGACTTGTCGCACTTGTTGGACACATCTTCCAGGTTAATTCACACTTCAACATATTTAGTTCTTTATAGCGTTATCACAGCCACAAAGCAGATTGATAAGCGAAGCTTAATGTTAGATGGAGTTCACGACCAGCAATTGAACTCCTTCGCATAGTTGTCTGTGTAATCGTAGTTCCTCTAATGCTGAGATTAGGGTATTGCATGCGAGGTGCCAATATTTTGCCACTCTGCATTGCGAAGATGCAACATGCAAACTATTCCAACCTGATGATCTTTCGGTGCAATTGCGGAATTACTTGTAAAGCAAAAATGATTGTTTCCAATTTTATATTCATTTTCACGGAAGATCGCATCGTCTTGTTGAGATTAGCCAAGAATTACAGGTGCAATGTGAAGGTGTCGGCAACTTTTACATCGATCTGAAGACATCATCGGGAAGTTGCAGTAGGGGACAGCATCCAAATGCCGATGTTACGTTCTGTCTCGAGCGTGCCCTTTTCATCGACATCCTCAAGAAACGAATCTCTCCTACNAGCGTGCCCTATTCATCGACATCCTCAAGAAACGAATCTCTCCTACACAGGCCTACATTTGTGGTGACCTGAAGATAATCGGACCTGTACATGCGGCGATGAAGCTCACGTTCCTCGCTGATCGTATTAGTGAACTTCTCTAATTAACTGCGCTTCATTGAACGTTCAGCATTATCTCATTACCAAATTTAGGTTCCATTCACCTCAGATTTGATTTCCTTTTCTTCCTATGGCGGAAATGGAAATGTGGAAAGTAGCTGAATGTGCATCCATGTTTTCTAAATTGATCGGTGTTGGATGCGTAGCCATAAAAAGTGCAGCAGCAATGAGAAATACTGCCTCTCCGAATAAGGAGTGTAGAGGGAGTGTATAGAAGTGTCTGCAATATTTTGCTCATTCCTCGGTGTACCTAACCAATAACCATAGATGATGAAGTGATCCAACGGGTGAGATATTATTATGCTGCAACCTCTAAGGCTGTATGTTTTGCTCGGAGCTGTTTCTTCTTTTGCGTCTAACACGACCGTTTCTGAGAAAACTGTCAATTCGAGAATATTTATATGTTTGATTCCCATTCTCCTTCCCCCNCTCCTTCCCCCCCCCCCCCCCCCCTCCCACAAATAATTTTTCTCCTCACCACCCTCACCCCCTCTCCGCATAAAGTTTTCTGTGCAATGCAAAATCTTCGTTGTTTATAAGATGTGTAGAGTATGATTGCTAACAGAATTTTGCACAGCTAATAATGGAAATAAAGCAACATTGTTTACGTTTCCGTTGCATGTTTAGTGGCGGGCTATAACGACAATGAGGGCTGCAACTGCATTTTCAAAGATGTCAACAATGGTCTAGTAGTTCAAGCTTTTACTTTTCCATATTTACTGCTCAATACTACTCTCTGCGCAATGAACTTGCATACGAAATCCTATTCATTAGCTGGTCTCAACAAATCTGCTCAACTCAGATACTAGAGCACCAGTGAAGTGATGGGATCGGACCGGCTGGATACCGGTGAATATGCAGATGATTAGCCCTAAGGCGCAAGGATACACGTGTAAATTTGCAACTGTCGATACGTAGACTCACCTGTGTGATTTGCAATACGCTTTACTTCTTGTCGATTTTATTATTGAGTTGGATGTCTGCAGTATTGCTGTTGAAATGCTTTGTATCATATATGCAAGACGTTATGTGTGCTTTGTATTAAAACTGCTCTAGGGTAGAGCTAGTAGTTGAGTGGCGATGTAAAGGAGAGTAAGCCTTTGGTACTTGATAGAGGGCGATTTAGAGTGGGGACGTTAGACTGCTGAACATATGGCCATTGCCCTACGTCGAACTGAATGCAGTTTGCTTCAGCTCGGAAAAGATTTCGAGACACTCAAATAAGATGGACCAAAGCATCGCATAGATTCAGTGAAGGAGTGACGATATGTTTTCTCGCCTGCAAAGATTCTTAAGAGTAATTTCCACAGAAAGTCATAACTTCCATAAAAGGTGTTATACAGCTGAAGAGAGGATCCGTCGTTTCAAACGTTGTTTGTTCGATAGGAGACGAGACAGTGGTTCTCTCTGAGACGAAATTGTCGCAGATGGAAAGTATGTACCGTTCTCACATAGTATTATTGTCAGAAGCAAAGGATGATGAAGATAGCAGTATTAGACGTCCAACACATTTCTGGATCAGACACAAGCGGATACGGCACCTATCGCGTATTAAGAGGGTGGATCGGAGACGGAGGGTATTGTATTTTACAAAAAAGTGTTACACTACTTTTTGGTTGAGTGAGCTTAACGAAGGTGGATAGTGTTTTTTAATGCTTATTTGCATATTTTGTGTAGAATAAAAGTGTTTTGTTTATCGGCTGTGTATTAGTGAATTACTCTGCAAAGACATCCTAAATCGACAGCATTCGTTCTGCTAACGTCTCATCCATAGCAGAACTGACCAGCTGAAACGCCTTCAGTTGGAGTGAACTCTCTGCCGGTTTTGATGGAAAAGTGTTTCGAAACGTTCGCTACAAATAACTACTTCCTGTCGACACTTGGAAATCACTTCGTGATGTGTTCGTTGAAGCTCTCACTTCGTCTCTAATAGTGTGTGCAACAAGCTTCCTCAGATGCTTCTCGTCCGAAGACAGTTCCTCAACTACATCTGAAGCTGCGTACAGGTAAAGACTGATGTAGTGTCTGTTGAAGACGTCACTGCGACCGCCCATTGGGTAATACTATCCTTGCTTGCCTTTAAGTTCTCGATTTCAACACTGTCGCGAGCTGCTGAACGTACACAGATACATGTTCCAAAAGAAGAACGGCAACAGCACTGAAGATGTAGTAAAAGAAAGTGTCGCGAGTTTCGAGATCTTGGTCTCGGAAGTTCATGCAAGAAAACGAATCGTGCTATGGAGTTCGCTCGGCTAGTTCCGATCCTGGGATTCTTACCTCCAACCAGGCGTGCACGAAGTTGGGTAGCTCCTGGAGATGCAGTGAACTGAATGGAGAGGGGAAGACAGGCTCCAATCGCTCGTCTCGATCTCTCTTATATCACCACCTGCTATGCCAGAATCACTAAACAAACTACAAACATCACCGGTACGCACAGACAAAAAACGCATTCCCCGCCACGACCACATCACTCGTCGACTGACATCAGTCGCCTATGAGCACACTTATTCCATCACCGTATTGCTGCGTACGGGGATGTCTACATTCGTCGGCAGTTCGCACTTCAGGTGCCATCTGCTCATTGAGGTGTTTGAGTGTTGGTTTTATCGGTGTTCCCGAGTTTTCTTATTTTCCAGAGGTAATGTTTGCAGTCGTCCCATTGAGTTTTGCAGAGCCTTTTTCTGCGAGTGACCAATGACCTTTGATGAGTACGAAAGCTTTTTGTGTTTTTTTGTTGTTGTCAGCGATATTAATTTTGCACACTTTGTGGACCTGAAAAGGATGTGATGGAACATAGGCCAAGGCCACGTGCGTTAATATGAGGGAGAAAGACGTGGAAGAACCGTGCTGCTGTACGCACCGAAGAGAAAACGGCCATGCCATGGGTACATGGGATGGTCACCCACACAGCTGTTGCCATATCTTAGCTTTTTTAGGTGCATCAGTCTGGGATTCTCATCCACCGACCCGTCCATTTCGACTGAATTGCGAGCGAATGGTACAACATGGGAGTAGCATGGTTAGTGTCTGTTTCGCAGTTGTTCTTAGTCAGCACTCTATTCCAAGAGACGAGTCATTCCAATGTTGTGAGTACCTGCTCGGATCTCGTGCAGTGATGCGCCAAAGGGGAGAGGTTCATGTATTCAGAAAAAGTCTATGCGAATACTCATTTTAAACAGTGTTTGGTTTTGTTCGTTGAACACTAGAGAGNAATCTATGCCAATACTTATTTTACCTAGTGTTTGGTTTTGTTCGTTGAACACTAGAGAGGTTGTTTCCTGTGTAATTCACTGGTCTTATTTGCTATCAAAGCTGCGATTTTCTCTAAGGAATCCCACTTTTTGGCGATCGAGATCATTGTATCGTTCGTTTGGTGATTCTGGCAACGATCGTATTTTCTGGATTGACATTGCAATGTGCGAATCAGGTTACCGCTCTTCGCTGTTTTTTAATATACCTACTGGCATCCTCTGTACCAATTTAGATCCCATAAATGATAAGCATTCAAGAGCGCACTAATAATACCGGTCGAACCTGCGCTTTGACGACACCCTCGTTCCTCACTTAAGCATTGTAAATATTGCATACAAGTCCTTTGAAGAATTGATCTTGGGTCAGAAGACTGACCTCAGGTCGAAGTTGGATACCGAAGTCAGACAGATCTTTGACCATACTAAGCAAAAGTGATGCAGGCATTCGTAACTGCAGGGTGTTCGAGTATGATCGAAGCGCAAAAAGCATTGAGCGTGCAATCGAAGGTCAGGGTGCTGAGCGCGTCGGCGTCTTCTCGGTCGACTCGACGCCTTACAAGCCGAGTGACAATGTGCACGGTGCCATCAACCACGTGTTCATCCTCCACCACTCCCACTACCCTCACAGCACGTTCACCATTGGTTAGTACATTCCTCCCTATCAGTGTTTTTCTAACGTGTACCCTTATGTAATTGTTTTCCTATCAGTATATTAGCCTTCAAGACGGGAAAAGCCTAACGAGTGCCTTATTTGCTACGGTGTTAGCCCTTATTAGCCCTTTCTAACATCAGTGTTAGCCCTTATTTGCTGAGGCGCTTCTTGATTTGACTTGGTCTGTTCACTTAAACATACAATCCCTAAGCGGTCAAGAAGAGCTCGCTGGAGTGTCATTCATGGTCCTTTGTAGTTGGCTGATACTTTCATCGTTGATGTACCGAATGTCTTTTCTGATTTTGACATAGAGCCGTTCGAATTTTTTGAGGTCTGCAGACGTCGAAATCTTCCACTCTTGAGGTTCACAGGCCAATCATTGAGTTTTTTCTAGCGTCGATGTGCCGTTTTATCTTTTGGTGGTACTGCTGTTATTATCTTCTTAACTGTTGACATACGAGCGAAGTGTTAAATCCCAAAATGCGACAACGCGAAGTCGGCCGTATAATTTGTTATACACATTTTTTTACGGAATGAAACAAAGTTTTGTCAGCAGCGAACCTGCCTGGTGATCGATGCCGATGGCTTTACCCTAAATTTTCTTTTAAAGCAAAGAAGTTCATTGCTAGTAACACCTGCTTGTTTGTTGTCAGTGAAATGAGCTAAAGAGGAAACGAGAAAATACCTTGCTTCAGTATTTTACTGCACTATTTCTGTATCGCGTTGTGACGTCAAAGCATGTAGTGGAAAGGTAATTCGGAGCTCTGTGATGTTCATAGAAGACAATCTGCTTTCACTGCGTCGTCTAAAGTCATATTTACTGCCTTCGGGCAATTTCCCACGTCTTGTTGGGTGATCCGCTTGATATTGTAAGTATGCATTTGAGAATGGAGCCTTTGCTTTTCGGGGTGTCGACCTACGGGGGACTGAGATTGATTGGATGCGTTTGTACGCATAGAAGATGACCTAGTTGACTGAGGGAAGTGAAGGGTTGAGCATGATTCGTTATAATAATTATTGCTTTCACCGTTGTGCTTTCCTTCGTTCACAGTCTCAGAATGTTCGCCAACAGCAAAAAAGTAAAACCAGTATTGTTCGTTTGTGGTGTCATGTTCAGCTGAAGCTGTTCCAGAGTATGCTCGGTTTATCTCTACGAGTTTCTTTCTGTAGTGGTGAAAATATTTGACGTAAATAACATTTTCTCGTTCCCTTCCAAGGTCTTGGTTGCCTTCTATGAACGCCGTTCCTGCACTGACAAAACCTGGAATTGTTGAGATGCTACGACATCATTATTCTGTTTGCAGCTCCAGCCGAAAGACAGGTGAAAATGTGTCCACGGGCAGTCTCGGATCGCGGATTCGACTTGATTCTATCGAAGCTTAGTTCGGGACTGGTTCAAGATGTAGCGGGTAAATTCGAAGTGTCTGGCTCGGAGTTCGTTTTGAAGGATTTCATGATCCGAGTGGGCAACGCGACGATGGGAGTGGTTAGTAAAGGTTAACAGGTTGCCTTCTACTCTTCGATAATGGTGATAGAAAGGAGTAGATGCGTGCTTGCTTTTTACAGATGTTGAATGTCCGATAGCATCTTGTAGATGCTGAAGAAATAATTTTTCATATAGAGGAAAGGATGATATGTCTGTGATGAAAGAGAAGGAACCAATTTGTTGTCGACGGGATGCGCAGAGATTTCTAGCATCTCTTTATGCGCTCGTACAAGCAGTTTGCTTATCGGTTGCTGACTTCTCTTTTCAAAATGGAAGCTGAAAGGGGAGAGGTCAGGAAATCTGTGCTTGATGTGTTATTTCATAAAGCTTTTTGGGTATTTTAGGATGCCCAATGTGCCATTTATTGCTGCCATAATATTTGTTATTCAACGTTGTTTTTTTTTTGTGGAATCAGTTACAGTTGTTTATCACCAAATTAGAATATAAAATGAAGTCAGTTCCAGTCAAACCAAAGAATCTGTTGAACGAAGCAGCAGTTACAACAATTGGAGCTGTCTTATTAAGGATGAGAGTGTCCCACTGTTATGCAATGTTTGTTGTTCCTATCTCTCAATTGTCATCCACGTAGTTTCTATCACATTGTTGCTGACATTTGCAAAGGTGAAGTGTGACGAACAGATAACAGCACATTACCTTTGCTATATGAAAAGTTGGAAGGTTTATTTATTAGGCTGTCATTGAGCAAACTACATAAATATATGAGAATATAAAATCTCTTCGGTTCAAAGAAGAAATGCTAATTCAACGGGTGCAAAGTATGGCTGTAGATATAAAAATTCAGTATAACACATCGAGCCTTTGCAGTCGATGAGTGGACAGGAGACATCTGATGGGATATTCAGTGGAAAACGTAGGTAAGTATGGTGACACAGGTATAGTAAAATGCAGCTAAAGAGTGTTCTGTAATAATGCTGCTGAGATTCCAGACAGAGATCTCTCTTGTGGAAAAGAGGAGTAATTCGACAATGTGATGTTGTAGGGGTAATAGTGGAGGTGGAGTATGCAGCGTCGTGTGTTGCCTCTCAGTGTATGGCAATGCTGTCTGAATTGGTGGCGATGTTCTTCCCGGAGAGAGCAGAAGCCAAGCCTCCTGTTCTGCAAAAGATTCAGCCTGAACCATATAGCGCATTAGATACACTCAACCAGTACCTCGACATCTTCCAAGGAATGCGTAAAAAGGCATGATCGCTGTTCCGTCGTTCATTATGGTATTGCTCCCTTCAGGGGATGCTGTTATAAGGAGAGCGTTTAGCTCGAAGGTTTATTCCTGACCACTGCTTCATTATTTACCCTTTCTATCGGTTCAGTGCAGAGAATCTCAAAAATGAAGATATGTTTTGTTTTTCCTTCATAAAAGCAAGTCTAGAAAGGGCGTTGTGGGTCCTTTAAAGTTCACTCGCTTTGGTCAAGTGATTATGTCAATGAGGTGCAGTGAAACTGGGGCTAAGCTCAAGCGGATGTTCATAGTCAAAACTCAGTGGCCGATTCATTGTCTCCACTGGCTACTGCCCCTTCAATATTTTCATGGCCTCGTTTCCTCATTCCTCGGGTCCTTGGGTCTTCTGTCACCACATCTACCTTGGATAGTATATAAGAGGATGTTGTATTTCGTTTCGAAGCAAATATTGTAATTTCAGGGTTCAGTTGGGAGTGAGGAGTGAGGGGAGGGGAGGTGTGAGGCCATGATTTGAGCTTTTATTGCTGTGCTGTATTGTCGGTGTATATTCGTTGACGTTATTTGAACAACTGTGCTGAGTTCGCCGTCAACTATTGAGTGCAGCAAAAAGCATTGTGTGCATTTTGTTCGACGCAACAATATGAGATGATGTGAGCATTTTGTAACGCAAATGACAAGACACATCTTGCGAGCAGATTTGCACGTTCACAGCTCGCATAAGTGACGTATTTGTGCGTCGGCGCTTAGAAACCCATTCGTGCCGCAATGTCTGCGGTCGCTGGTCTCGATACTCCAACAGACATGCTTCTTATTTTATTTAATGAAGACATATGCTGATGTTATCCGAAGCTCGGCTTTGGTTGAGATGAAAGAAAAGCTTTCTCCTATTTTTAGGCAATAGTGTTTCGCATTCTCAGTGGTAATTGTTGTTTACTCGGAATATCTCGATTCGCGTGACTGCAGTATGAAATATTCATTTGTTTCGTTGTCCCTTTCCCTCACACTTCCTGCTCTTACTTAAATTCACTTGTTTTTGTGTGTAATATTTCAAATAAAATACTTCGCACTGCGTAATGTCCTAAGGTTGCAGCCGATCTCACTTCCATCCCTCAATTCTTTCTAGTTCCAAGATGTTTGCCACATCACTGATATCAGCATTGATTGTTGAATAGATCCAATTATTTATGTGAATGTCCAGTTTTGTGTTCACTGTTTACTCGATTGTCATGCTGTGTGATGTTTTTATGTAACCCCATTCGTTGTGGTATATTGATTCGTATTTTGACTCTATGCATAACCTCATCGGGTAGGAGGAGCACATCACAAAAAGAGATAACCGTGCATTTTTCGCGTGTGTTTCATTTAATCTCTTAAGCTGGCTGCCGTAATTCTCCTAAGATGTGTTATACCTACATTCAGTTTGGACTGCCTTGCAGTACCACTAGATGTCAACGTGTAGGTCTATCTTTTGATGCAAACTTGGGGTTCGATAGAGGCAACAGATGGGTGGAATTGGCCACAAATATTGAATTGATGTGTTTGTACAAAGTGCTGCATGCTGTGAAATGTATATTGCTGATGATTTAGGATTCCAGCTAACTTCGTTGCCTTTCTTTAATGCATCGTATTGTCATCGAGAAAGTTGACTTAATTAGGCGCAACTGCTGTGCTTATGAAGGCGCTCGTACATCTGTTGAGCTTTTGATTGAGTGTTCTGTCAACGAGTACCATTCTTGCAGGCCGCCGGTATGGAACCTGATCTTCACCGCAATCATTCATCCATCCTTCAGGACAGCAAATACCTTATCTTTGAAGTTGCCAAGTCGACGTCCAACGTTTTCAGATCTTTTAACTGAAAAATGTTTTGAATATTCGAAAATTGGCATCCTGCAAATCCCATCGTAAAAGAGGGGTTGGATACTTGATCGAGGTATATCACTTAGAGGAAGAGAAGGGTGGGGGTTTCTGCACTCCTCTGCTCGCAGAATGCGAACTGATCAAGTTTAGAGTAACAGAAAATGGTTAACAGTGAGGATATTCGAGTATAAGATCCGTCACCACGATATTTGTCATCCTGTAAAGAAGGTCGAGTGATGTTGCGTCACCTTTTTATGCGCTGATCTGTACTACTGATTTTGAGTTCAATAAAATGATTTCATTTGAGATGAAGAAGTGAAATCAAGCTCCGTCCCGTCGGAATATTTCTACTTGGCTCCGTATTGGCCACAATGAGATGCTCACTTGTCCTGTGAGCTTAAAACTGCATCCTTCCTCGTGTCTTTATGCAGATATCGCTTGTGATTTATTGTCTCCTGTTCAGCCCCGACTTTCCCGAATTTGATTATCGTTTCACTCTTTTAGAAAAATAGGGGGATAACCCTCATGATTTCATAAAAAAAAATTTTTTTAGACGCGCAAAAATAGAGTTTGGTGACGGGGACAGGTTGAACGCTTGGAGAGAGATTTTTAATTTCGCGGTGGAAGCAAAGGGAAGGTGGGGAGGGGGGAGGGGTGGGAGGGGATGTCGAAATCTTCGAAAGCAAAGTTCACTGTAAAAAGTGCGATCTGCAATTATAGCCTGCAGTTGAGCATTGTTGCATGCGCCATATTGTAGTGCGCGTATGCATGCGCATCGGGATGATTGCTGCAGAATTTCCTTCGTAAAAGTGTAGCAATGCGGCGCGTTTGTTTGATTGATCTGCAAGGTGTAACGTGTGCCATGAGGTGGTCCTTAGGTTGGTTCGACGAGTTGACGACACCTCGAAGTGGCAATAAGTTGCCCCCATCTTGTCACCGGTGGCAATTTGGTTTTTATTGGTAGTTTGTAGATCTTGCCGAGGTGAGTGTAATGTGAAGGGTTAAAATTGTTTCGACTCTTTCATCAACGGAACAAAATTTCTTTGTGCTATGCCCCTCGAGGAGTATTTCAAGTTGACTGGTTGGAGTAGCGACATTTCTTTGATATCTGCGTTGTTTTCACCTTAGCGGTTTCACTCTAAACTGTTTACTTTCATGTGACGCTGCTGTTCAAATTTAATCAAAAGTTATATCACTTTTTATAATAGCTTCATTCGCAGTATCTTCCTTTTACCCTATCGCCTACGTACCCGTGGCATTGACCACCATTTGCTTCGAAATTAAACCTTAAGTGCTATCGTCATTCGGGGTTACCGTGCAGTCTAACGTGTTCATATTGACAAGATGGCCACTTTCCTCCTCCCATCGTTGCTAAAGTCATTACCAGCAACAGTTGCTTTTGCAGAAGCACAACTTCTGCGCACAGGTCTCTGTTTGTATGTCTGTGTAACCGTTTGCCTTTCTGATAGTCTCAACTAAAGAACCGTTAAAGCTGCAGTCACGGGGTGTTGCTGGGTACAATACCTGTCACAGATTGAGTCCCACACCGTCTTTCTGCCGGCCCATCGGTCTTAGCAGGAATTATGATCATTCGGTGGTGCTAGGAAGTTGTCGGTTTTTTTTTTTACCGGTTATACTTTCGTTTACTTCGATTTCGCCATATAGGATGAGAATTGCATTGGTGGGCGGGTCATTTCAAAGTACAGGGCAGTGTGATTTTGTCGGTGTTTATGGCGCTTTAAAATCATTCAGGCATCTCCCCTTCCCCCCTTCCCCTAACCCTCTTCCTTTCCTTAGAAGAGATTTCGTCTTTTAGATTACTTGAGAAAGATTTGTGCGTTCTTTTATAGGTCATTGACTGCTGTATAAAACACTACGTCTGTTGACGTCGGTATTTGCTGAGTNCTGACTGCTGTATATAACACTACATCTGTTGACGTCGGTATTTGCTGAGTGATTTCTCAAGAGACAAATTATCGTGCAGTCAACTGAGTTGATCAGCACTCTGCCGAATGTGTCAACGAAGCGATCCATTGTTTTTGGTTGTTTCTGATAACATTTGCAAAGAACAAGCTTCAATCTGATCGTTATCGATTGTTTAGTTGGCTTTAGTGAAACGATTACTGCGAATGATAATTCAGCAGACAACTAATGGAGGATCTGTGGCCGCCGAGTGGAGGGCAAACATGGCGTCTGATAGCGCAGGCCGTCGACGACGGTCGAGTCGCCTTCAATAGGGCATGTGTGCACCTCGAGCCGTGGCAAGTCGTGTCCTACACCCTCTCTGTGGCGTTCCTTACGCTCTGGTTTCGGCGCATTATGAAATCCGACCGACCTATCACTCAACGTATTCGAGCTGCTGTTAGTTCTTTCTTTATCTTGAAAGGCTGTTTGCGTGATGCTTTATAAAGATGTTTAACTGAAAACGATGTATGGGTGTCTGCTCTTTCGGCAGCTCAGGGATGACTTTATCCCCGTGAGCTGTATCGACCACTATGTCAATGTCTGTGTTTGTCTCTCTTTTGTATGTATATATTCGTGTGCATTCGTTTACACGTGTGTTNTGTATGTATATATGCGTGTGCATTCGTTTACACGTGTGTTGTTTGCACGTATATTTTTTTGTATATATGCGCATGTTCACAACGATCTCGATGACTTCTTTTTGTCGACTCTTGTGATCGGTGACGATGCGTTGGATTTATGTAAGCTTTGCAGTGTGGGTTTTTTCTGAGAATAGCGTGAAGTTCCTCAGACGACGCTTACTGCGTTTGACTTATTTGCATATCATCGTAAATTTACTTTGCTTTTTGATGTCGTCTGGAAAATGAGTAAAACGTCCAATATAATCCAGAAAGAACCTCTTTTGTGTGTAACAAATCTGCTATATAGGTTTAGCAGTAATGAAGAGTAAGGCTTTTTATTACAGAGATTCGCAGGTTGTGGAGATTTCATTGAGTGAAGTATTACGTAGATAGCTTAGAGATATCGAGGTTTAAATTTTCCATGTGTGGAGCGGAGGGGACTGGCCTAGCCCAGGCGATCTCGGGGTTGGCCGTACAAACCTTTTTTTGTTTTTCGTTGCGTCTCCCAAACTGAAATCGCCTTTCCGCTAGTGTTCGAGTTTGTTTGCGCGTCCACCGTTTTGAATTTGAGAGGTGCGATCTTATACATCATAATCCATTATTTAAACAGCTCACCCAATTCGATTCTGAATAGTTGTCGACGAGGCATTATGCACGTCTACATGATGCTTTTTTACTAGTTTCCATATGAGTATGCGTTTTTGCTTCTCAGAGCATCAAGCGTTGTATCTCCACATATGTGCAGATCCTGTCTAAGTACGTCTCAATTCGAGGTCATAGAAGGCAAAGTTGCAAAATGCGATCGGTATAATTTCCATCACTGCATCGTCTGTACCGTATTTCGCGTTTTTCCAGAAAAGCAAAAGCTTTAAGGTGTTCTAAATTTTGAACACGATGTATATGAGTGAATGCGTCATTGCACCCTGAGTGGGTAAGAGAGGCGCGAATCTTTTGCAGATAATTCGATGAGGCGGTAAGGTCAATGAGAAACTCATTATTTGGAATGTTTTTGAGAGAGAAATGAGTTTATCGCATCGATCTCTTTCCACGTATTTGTTTCTCACGAGCTTGTCTTGCGCAAAGATGTCTATTGGCAGCTGTCGAGAGTGTGCCCAAGCCTTGTTTAGTCCCGTCAATTCCTTCGTTTTTATTGTTGTTGTGAATGATAAAGTTTGTGTGGGTCTTTTTGCATGATGCACGTTAGTTTTAAAACTTGTTTCATTTTGACCACATTATTTAATCGCCGGAAACTATTCGAAAGTTGCAAAATAGAGAAGAGGTTGAAGTCCCGAAGTAAAGCCAAATTATCGCTGTTGGACCATAGTTTTTTTGCTCACACATTTCTGGATGCATTTAATGTAGAAGCTGTCTTTGCGATCGAAAGAGCCCTTTTTAGTTGGTGGCAGTTTAATATTCTGATGAAATTCATCCGACCTTCATTAAACTAATATATGGGCCATCACTTCACTGATGGCTCGTTATATTTCACGAGATGTCTGACTGCTTGTAACAACGCTAAGTATAGTAGGTGTGATTCAGGTGTTCTCTGCAGTGAGGAATATTCCGTGGGTTAAGGCACAGATCAAAGAGGAGATGGAAAAGGCGAGGAAGGATCTGGAAGAGACGATTCACGAGTCCGATAGAAAGAAGGTTCGCCTTAATTGAACTTA
>JAARMF010000105.1:137230-155583 GCA_022844705.1 Toxascaris leonina
TTTTCTTTGATAGTGTTCCCTTCCTATTTCTTTACTTTTTCGCACCTTTATGAAACTATGCTTCGGGTCACAATACTTATTTTGCTTCTTAAGGTTCCAGTAACCAAATGCTTAATTTCCGGTCTTGTTATTAAGCAAGTTGGCACTTTATGCTGGCGTCAACGTTGATCAAAACCTTGCAGATGGTTTAACGAGTTGATATGGACTACTTTCTAGGAGTTCTATAAGTTCTTACCTGAACGCGGGTTACCGCCGGATGCGATTCTCAGTGAGGCAGAATTGTACGAGGCGATGAGCGAGTACACATTCTATGATGGTCGAGTTTCGGGAGTGGTGTACACCGACTACGATGAGGAGCATCGCAAACTGCTCGATAAGGCAAGCTTAACTCGCACACGCAGTGATATATATGCAGCACGGTAGACTGTCTATTGCAATAGAAGGCACATACTTTCATTTCCGTTCCCACTTGGCCATTTCGGAAATACCGTTTCCGAAGGCACAGCTTATCGCCGATAGGAAAGCAGTTGNNNTGCTCTGCGTGGCCAGCGCTGCAATCTATTTTAATCATTTGGCTGTTAAGATGACCGCAACGAAGACAGTATGAATATGCCATGATATCGGCTTTGGAGGCAACAGTGATCTGGTGAGGGTGGGAAGGATAAGGGGGGAGGGGGAATTGATCACAGGAAGATAGTGTGCAGTGATTTTTGTGCTCGTGATTGGAACTGTTATTTGTCGTCTGCGGTCAGTGGTCTTGCGTTTTGGAATGGGCACCACGGAGTGTACATGGGAGTACAACAAATGGGATCTTTGATCTATTGCTGCGCATCTGGCTGTCTCCTTGGAGGACACATAAGCAGTGTGTTGCAAATATGTAGCGATATATGACTCGTAACGTAGTTGGTGCAGGCCTAAACAGTTTTGTGGAATGTCCTCTTGCTATTGCAGTAGTTTTATATGCGGTTCCTCTAAATGGGACAGAGACGATAAAAAACATTTAGTTCTTGAATTAATANCCCTCTAAATGGAACAGAGACGATATAAAAACATTTAGTTCTTGAATTAATAAAGCGCAGTGCATAAAATCCTCTCTTCCGGTCGACGATACCTCTAAAGTTTCCTTTTTCTTTTCAGCGAGAAACGACTTTCGAGAAAACGCATTCGTTTCTGCAAAACGAAATGATCATGTTGGAGTTTTCCAAGAGTAAAGTTGTAAAGCGTTGGTATTAATCATTTCATATCGATCGTTGGACACTTACTCAAGAAGAATGGATTATATTGTGTGGTCGAAGGGAGAGAGTCGGAAAACAAACCGAGTAGAAAAGTGTCTTTAGACGTCCCATTGTGTAAGAGGAGGCTGCTGGAAAGGGCGTTTATTTCTACTTTCGCGATGCGTACTTTAGCACATGAAATTTCGAGAGGATCGAAACATGTCAAGGACGGATGCTAACAAAAATATGTACGTCGAAGGTGATGGTTGCAGATATTCACGATGTTTGCCTACTCGAACCCACTTCATCCAGACTTGTTCCCTGGCTGCCGTAAGATGGAGGCGGAAATCGTGCGCATCGTTTGCTCGCTCCTACACGGCGGTGCGCCTTCATGTGGCACGGTTACTTCAGGCGGCACTGAAAGCATTATTCTCGCATGTTTGGGTATTTCTTCGTTGATTGCCTCTGTTCTTTTGTTTTCAGTTGATTTGCATCCAAACTTATACACGGCAAATATTGTTACATAAAAAGATTGCGCATTCATCTACAGAAATGGATCGTCGCGAGATACTAAAGTTTACGGGATGATCGAACAGACCGCCGAGCGATTGGACGAATTGACCTTACGAGTAGCCACTGTTGCTAGTGACACTTAGTCCACAGTTCATGTTGATGCGTGCCCTTTAGGGGTCTTTGCAGTTGAGAGTGGCAAACTGGTCATCTGAAAGACGGATGTGAAAATTTGACATACGCCGTCTGCCATTTTCGGCAGGTTCTTTGAAAGCAATGTTTGCCAATAAGTGATTTGAACTGAGGTTTTTCATCTAGGATGTGAAATATAAATTGGAGTAAATCGTTGATCTGAAATCACTGAGTGCTGAAGAGATTCTTGGCTCCTGGCTACAGCCTTTTCGGAATTGGCATCGACCCGAGCATTCTTTGAATAAGCCAGGAAGCATTTTGAGTGAATCCTAATTCATTATTCCAATCTCCCCAGCAAAATGTTTATAGCATACCGGAACAGAGCCTACGAGCGAGGAATTCGGCGACCAGAGATGATAGTCCCTATCACTGCGCATTCGGCGTTCGACAAGGCATCACAGTTACTGCACATCCGTATTCATCATGTGCCTGTCGACAAGAACCAGAGGGCAGATGTGGGCGCCATAAAGCGAGCTATCAACAACGAAACATGCATGGCAAGTTCTTCACGTCCTCGATGTTCCTCAGATGTTGTTCACCAAATATGACTATTGCGTTCAATCTAGGGAGTCGTTTATACGATGGAAAGGAGGGGCAAGGCCCCTGCTATCGTGCTTTCTGTCTCACCAATTTATGTCATGGTTCCAGACCTCTAAGCACTCTTGCCCTCCAATATCGCTTGCCAACATTTCTATCTCATTTCCTTATTCGATTCATTTCGAGACATACAAAATATTCTAAGCTATCCGTTAAGGAGCTTTGTTTTACGCAACAATTTTAGGCGTTTTTCTGGTGGTATGAGATGGTAGATTGGCTGCATTCGTTTGAATCCCTTCCTCCTGAAGAAGGTACAGCTGTGAAATTAGTAATGGGGAATGGTTACAAGAGCGTTGATTATCGCCTTTCATGAAAACTGGCTACTGGCCATTAGTATAGTCGTTAGGAAGCGGTTTGATGAAGATCTGCACCGGAGGACTGATGTGCTGCTCATTGATACTTTGCCCCTCTTTCTGAACTTCTTATTAGCAGTGATCATTCTCGTAATTTGCATTTGTTGATATGACTTTTTGGCGTTTATGTCTTCCTGATGGCACAAGTGTTGAAAGTGACCGATTGCATCCGATTTTACAGTTTTTATTGTTATAAAACACTTCTGTAGAGGTGGGGAAATGAGTGTTGTTTAATATATTGTATGTTAATGCAAACTTTACTTTTTGAATCGGCCGGTTAGCGCATAATACAACTGCTTGCCACAAGGGTTTTCCCAATTTCCTTTTTTTCCAGCTGGTTGCTTCCGCTCCGAATTTTCCATCCGGAACCGTCGACAATATCGAAGCGATTTCTGAGGTACGTCTGTTATTTTTTTCAAAGAAGCAGTTTAAAGGGCTTTTTCCCTCTTTCCCCGTCTTTCATCTTAGCTTTGATTGCAGTGTAGAAGGTATCGAGGTTCTTCACTAGCAATCGAAATTTTAATATTCATAGAAGAATTCATGCAGTCCGGCATATATGCATTTCCTTTTCCTATATATAACTTTTTAGACAAATATTTGGAACAGTAAAGTAAAATTTATATTCAATTACAAAATCCAAAGCACTCATCTTCGACTTCCAAATAGTGTTCCCCATTGGTGATTCCCATGGAAGCTGCAATAAAATAGCGAGAAAGAGAAGCGCGACGTTTCTACGTGTACGCGGCGCCACTTTCACTGACAGAACTCTACGCACATTCTCTGGAGACGATGCGGTGCAGTTGTGATGTCTGCATGAGCCCCCATCTACAAGCATGAGAAGCAGTGCTGCCCCCCCCCCCCCCTCCTTAACGTGGTGATATATAATTCTGAAGGTTGCTCAGTCTGGGCAGACCGATACAGAGGATTTCTTGGCAGGAAAAACTTTTTCGAGAACTGAGCAGTAGAATGAGAACTAAGCGTCGTAGGAAATATAGGCATTTTAAGTGCTGCAGAGCAAGCTGATCTGCGCAGTCTGCTACTAACCCAAAATCTTGAAATCGCTGTTCAATAATTTTCTAAAAACTTTGCTTCCCTTATACTGGCACATGTTCAGTGCTTGAGAACGCATTGATAAGCTGAGTACGAGGCCTACACTTCCATCGGTTTGTCTACGCAAATACCCGCCGAGTTTACAGGTGTTCAATCTTAGCACACTCTGAAGAACTTAGATGCACTTCGCGTTCATCTTTTCTGCGTTTTAGTTCGCCTTTCCTCCATGGCGAACCGTTTTAAGAAAAAGAAGGAGAGAAATGGAGGATAACCAAATTCTGGCATCGCAGGATTTTGAGTGAAGAACACATACCTTTCGTCGTTTTCCAGGTAGGGGTATAGGTGCAATCAGTCGTTGCATCCTCTCAGAATCAGCGTGGGAACTGAGGTATCGTGGGGTTTACCACTACTGTTCTTCTGTTTTAACACAACCGGATAGATGAACTGCGTTATTAAAGGTGCATTATTTAGTTGGCACAACGATACGGAATCCCGCTGCACGTTGATGCGTGCCTCGGGGGATTTCTGCTACCTTTCATGGAGAGATGCGACTTCCCAGTGCCTGCATTCGACTTTCGTGTGGCAGGAGTTACTTCGATATCCGTTGATACGCATAAATACGGATTCGCCCCCAAAGGTCTCCCGCAACACTCGCATTAATTTTTTTTATTTTTTTGGGGGGGGGGGGGTATATCATTTCTTCCTATCGATTGAGGTGGTTCAGCTGTACGTAACTGTTTTATCGTTCAGGCATTTCTTAAGTGATGTACGTCACTCTCCATAGCGGAGGTAGTCTTCTCATGGAACTGCTCCTTATTTGCGTTAGCTAAGCGTTAAGACGGTCGAATGAGTGTGGTCCCAAATCATCAGATGGAGTGTTCTGACTGAATCGCTCCTCTGCAAAAGGGGTCGGAAGTGCCCAGATTGATTCGCCTGATGGCCAACTTGTGTTAATGTACCATTGAAATATATTTCTTTAGTGATGACTGGCAGGGTGAACCTTTCTTTAGTGATGGAATCAAATCAGTAACGCACTACAATGATCATCAGTTGTGAAATATTTTCTGCCCTTGTGGAGCGGTTCTTTGTGAGAGCAGTGTTAACGAAAGGCTGCATAAAAGCTATAAGTAATGTGACTGCGTTTGGATATCCGTTCAGCGCGACGACTGTCGGTGTTAGTCAAAAGCGGTGGGTCCCTTGTTGGTGTGTACCCTGTAGCAAATTGGCATTCGCTGTTTTGTATTCACTGAATGTTTTGCCGCAGTTCTTCAGTCTGAGGAACGTTTCTGAAGGCATTGTTTCATTTATTTCTAGAAGACTGATAGATTTCTTGTAGGCACTTCGCTGATACTGTATCGCGATGTGTCTCTTCTACATCACCAGTACTTTTGCTATGGCGATTGGCCCGGTGGCATATACGCCACACCGACACTCAGCGGTTCTCGAAATGGCTGTGCGATTGCACTCACTTGGGCTACATTGCTTTACTACGGCAGACATCGGTAAGACTTTCGCATGTTATGTATTTCTGCACTGTAGTGCAGTACGCTTTACGGCCTCGGCGCTTGAAACATCGTAGTGTGGTCTTGTTCTTGTGACAGACTCACAAGAGATCTTATCATCTGAACGCAGTCTCGTTAACTCATTGACCGATCAATTTAATGCTGTTAGGTTAGGCACTTAATTTGTAAAAGCAGCAGTGGTGGACAAATCGGAACGACTCAGCAGCAGCTTAAAAGTAGAGTTTAACGATATTGGATGCGAAACAGATTTCACTATGCAGAACACTGTTTTTACTGCAACGTCTTTTGACGGACTGTAGCTGATGCACTGATTTACTGCAACCGTTGACCACGATTGGGGGCAAACTGAAATGTTGTTGACGGCGGAATGTCGGAAAGGCCGAACACAATTTTGCAACAGAGAATCGGATCACATTCGAGCTTGCGATATCCCGTTGTTCCCAGGTCAAAGATTCCTGCTAGTGTGAGAACGCTGATATGTCCGGCAATTTAATATGGGAACTATAGAGGAGTGCAATATTTCAAAATGGATAGACAGTAGGCGATGAAGGCATTTCGGTGTTCCTCACTATATTTATGTTGTAAAGCGCAGGGAACACAGTTCGTGGTTTTTGGCGATTTTAGCAGCAGTGGAAAGCTGCAGCATCGAATGAGTCAGAGTCGACTAAGCTCCACGGTCATCTAGCAGAAGGAACACCATCTTCCAACATAAGAAAGCCTTAATTTCGACTGATTACTGAATGCATCATCGAGAATGTGTGAGTTGTAGACAGGGTCCATCGAGAATGTGTAAGTTGTAGACAGGGTCATACAATTGTTTTGTGCCACCTCAGCTTACCTCCTATTGGCTTAACCACGATTAAGCACTTGTAATTGCCAATGTCTAAAAGATCTTTTGAGAACTGCAACATTTCTTCAAGATCGTAGTTGCTTTACTGCAATCGTTTCTCTAGAAAGTCCGAGTTATACGTTGATTGTTTTGTGTCCATTTCAATGTTAGCATCTCGTTATTCCCAGAGATGCCTCCCTGATACACTTTTGTACCGCTTCTGTGCATCCAAAGTATTCTTTAGTTGTTCTCCTCTTCCTAGCACTTAACCTTCTCATCGCGGCTCTCTGTGTTTGCCTCGTTCATATAGAGCTTGAAGGAATCAATAGGTCAAATAACCTTTTATCGTTTCAAGTTACACGGAGCGGACACAAGCGATAATAGAGGCAGCACGTCTAATTCGAGCGGGCATCGAGAGCAACCCACATTTGGAACCTCTCGGCGATTCGGACGTCTCAGTGATTGCGTTCACGTCAGACAAATTCAATGTGTACGCTCTTGCGGACCGCATGAACAAAATCGGATGGACACTTAGCACACTTCAAAATCCTGCAGCGTTAGTCAGCTCGTTGCTTCCATCTTTGCTCTTTTGCAGTAATAACAGATTGTATAAAGACCTCGGAAGGCAAAAGTCTTTTCTGAGAGAGTTTCGTCACTTTGCAATCTATAGGGAGCCTACTAAAAGCTAATAAAAGCTAACAGATAGTAGCACTTGAGGCAGTAATCTTGCTTGTGCTTTTTCTATAGAAATGATCGATCGTTCGGAATCATGTGCTAACTAATTTTGCCAAGAGAGAGAAATGAAGCGGCTATAAAGGTTTATGTGGCCAAAATTAGAGCTCCTGTGAAGACCTTCTTTCGATATATTAATGTACATGTTTTTTTATTTCATTTATATTTTCATCCACTTGAGATGTTTGGGCAATTTGCTCAACACATATGAGAAGGGTTGGCTTGCAAGATAGTGCTGCAACAAGCATCCCTTTGCCTCATTCGCAAACAGTGATAATGATAGGGTTGTGTTACATTCGGTTATCTCTGCTCAGCAAAGGCGTAGCAGGATGTTGATCGCCATGCTGCTGGTTGCATCTCCTCACATATGCCTTGTTCCTTGCCGTGATATTGGCGGACTTGTTGAGTTCCTTCAGGAACTGACTTGACCTCTTTGAGAAATTTGATGCCGTCCTATTTTTCTTACGGTGAATGTTCACACGTTGCGGTGGATTAATTATGAGGAAATGCATGCCTTTTCATCATTACAAACAGGCTGCCACTAGACGCCATAAAAATAATGCCTAAGCGATGAGTTTGGATGTGTTTCAGAGCTTCCCGCAGATATTTTCACAAATTGTTGTAATGTAACTTGCTCATCTGGGACTAATCGTAAATTCCTGAACTCGGGCATAAATGTCTTTGATGATAAGCCTCTTCTGTGAGTCAACAGTTGACAGTCTTTTGACAGTGCCATGTCAACTTATAACTCTCGTCCGCAAGTTCCAGGTCGTGAATACCTCTCAGTCAAGCTTATTTTTCATTAGCTTTTCGGCTTCACTGTTTGGACTTCACCACCACAATACAGCGATAGAGACATGTCTCGAAAATGGAATTAAACAGTTGGAATCCAGAGTGATGTGTCGATCGGTCATGGGTCACGTGCAGAATTTTTGAGTCGTTTTGTCACAACTTTGAGGTGTCGAGTCGGAATGCTTGCATTCTATTGCACCACGTTTGCATATTATATGGTGTATTGGCTGTTGGTCACTAAGCATTCTGTCATAACGTCAACTCTTCTTGTTAAGTGAAGTGGGGAAGTGGCCGAGGGATGGGAAATGTTTTTGTGATTCATTTCATGTTCTAATCTTTGAGTATTCCATTAGAAAACATTCGGGGCATATTTTAGTGTGTGCACATCCGCTCTAACCTCTAATCTTTGCGTTTTTGCTACTTTGTGCACATACTAAATTGGCTTGAACTAACAAAGATGAGCATCTGAAATGAATATTTACTATGTACGGTGCTTCGTAACTCGCAGCAGCTATCCTCTGCCATTTATGGAGTCTGCTCCTAATCGGAACTTTTTGTGAATAAGTTCTTTTAAGGGCAGTTACTCTTGCAGGTTTTTTTTAGTGAGAGTAACCTTCGCCTCTTTTTTTGGAAGCACATATTCTCAAGAGGTCTAGCTTAGAGATGGCAGGCTAATCCTCAAGCGATGTTTTTTCTTTTTCCTTTAAACCACTATCGTAGATGCAGAAAACGGCGAAGTCGCATAATGGAAGGGATCAAGTGGGTCGTGTTTTATATCTTCTTTCCATTGCTACTTATTTGTAGTGTTGAGAGTCGACAATCCATTCTAGACCCGTTAACGTTGTGCTGTGTTGTTGCAGATTGCATGTTTGCGTAACAATGAATCACACGAAGGCGGGTGTCGTTGACGATTTCTTGCGAGATCTTTCTTCGGCTTGTGAAGATCTCATCGCCAATCCCGTACTTCAGCAAACGAGGACTGCAGCTATATACGGTACGTGTTGCACTCTTTTATCGAAACAGCTCTTGCATCTTGAACTCTTTGTGAAGTGGCCATGAAAGTGGAACTGTTTTAATGTTCCCTCATGATTGCAATGAGTGCATCAAAAGAAATGTGATGTGGATGTCGAGTTTGATCTATTTCGTTCGCTTTATGAACATAAATCTTAGCAGTTTGCTCTCTTTTTTTCCGCGCACACCATCCACCAGTGGTGCTGTATTCACGATCATCACTCCGTGCGTTGCGGGAGTGAAGAGGATTGATAGGGAACCCATCTGATTGATGCACTGTCTCGTTAGGTGCTCATCAGGCGTTTATAAAGCTGATGCTTGCGGTCGATGTTTGTGACATTGGTAGGCCTTCTTCACTGGGCAAGGTATGTTGCAGGAATGGCGTCGGCAGTGCCAGACAAGTGTCTTGTCGAAGAGGTCTCTTATATGTATTTGGATAGTTGCTATGCGATGCCAGCACCAGTTGTGGTAGGTCGCACGTTGAGCATCGAAGGACGCAAAATGAGTCTCATCGGAGGGCAGCTGCCAGTGTTGCCCGCTAGTTTTGTGGCTAACGCGACTACCACTGGCCATGCTCATGAGTCAGTTGCCACACGGTCGTAATATGCTTATCATTGCTTTGTTTTGACAGTCTCTTCTATTCTTCGATGTTCTAATTATTGTTATTGAAGAGCTCATTAAGTGTCTAAGCACTGCAGTGAGGTAATGTCTGAGGGGAGACGAGGAGTTGCTGATGAATTATTCAGNATTGAATGGGGTGTATGGGGGAATGTGACCCTGTCCTTAGTTAGCCATTTTCCCGTAAAGTTTTCTCTACGCTTACTTGATTTCTTTTATGCGTACGTCTGTATGCCTTTTATGGTTGATGTCGTAGTGTTCAAAGAGCTCGAAAGGAAATGTCGGCATTCAAGAAAGGTTGTTGCAAGGGTCGATTGTGTTTAAAGAGTGGAATTGTATATAAGAGGTGTGTAGTAACTTTGCATCCCTCACTGCTTCTCTCTGCCTCGACTGACCACCATGAAATGTGATGTTAGACGGAAAAAGGTTTTAGAGTTCGTTTGCTGGTCGATTTTCGCTGATAAATGGTGAGATAACTTCTCCTTATGAAATGTTTCAATTCATCTCTAAATGCATCGCTCAATAGAGTCCAATTAGGCATTTGTGGTTAAATATTAGGTTCGAAAAGATAAATGCAGACTGACTTACTCTTCCTCTGAGGGGATAGGAGATGCCGGAACACGGCAAATAGTCAAACTGAAGGTCGTAACCGCATTAGTCGACTGGATGGAAACGGTACTTGTGACATCACTTTTGTTGGATCGAGTAAATATTTTTGGTTGATACCACAGGGCTGACCAATTTGACCAATTGGGACACTCACTAGCATCAGAATGTGTATGCTGAGGTACCGTCATATGCGCATGATACATCGAAGGCAACGTTAGCACAGTAGATCAAATTCATCGGGGGTTGTGGAGTGGAGTATGAATTTGCACTGAAGTGATTGTCGTTTTTCTTTGGAATGCAGCCGTTGCGACGCCCAGTTTTAAGGAAACGATTATTCTTTCTCCATATTAACATGCCTAAATATTGGTGAAACCTTTCCCATTACTTACGCGATCGAGAAGTCGGAGATGGAAGTCACTGGTCAGCAGGGTGCAGAGGTCATTGGTCAGCAGTGTGCCACTTTTCGAGGTGTTTTTTATTATCATTCACATATGATTGATGAATTAATTGCATTGCATTTTGTTTTAGAAGGTGCATTTGGTTCTTCTCGATTCATCGGCCTTATTTTTGATTCGCATATTTTCATTGTATAGGGCAGGGTGTTCTATGGTTTCACAATCGTTGTCGTTGGAGGTCATCACCAGTTCATGTCAGAGTGCATTAACGTTGTGTGTTTTTTTCCTCTTTCTTTGCCTCTCAATTCTTTCCACATGGATTTTGCTTTTAAAGCGACTCTCAGTGTTCTTTAAGATGATGGTCGATATTTGTTTGCTGTTCCTCTGAGTTAGGAGCCAATTCGAATTTGTTGGAGTGCATAGGATGTCCTCAGATGCAAATTGTAAACTTGGATCGTATCGCGTCGTTGTTGCATCGTCAGATTGTGTGACGTTTCCGCATCGTCGGGTACTTGTGTTTCATTTCTGCATCGCACTCACTTCCTCTCTACTAGTTCGAGTTGCATTTATATCACCGAGAGAGTCTCAACTTAGAATTTACATAGGCTTCATTTAGGACATTCTCACAATGTGAAACAGTTATTGCGTTCTTTAGCAGTTTTCTTCTTCAACACTATCAAAGGGGAGGGAGTAACTGATTGCGTCATTGATGGTGACATGTCCCTTCACTGCTCGGTACTGCATTCGTCGTCGATAGTCAGGAGGTATTCCACTTTAATAGTTGAATGCAGGGCTATGGTGAGTCCCTCATATAGGTAATAACTAGCAAACATTTGTTGAGTGATTGTTTAGACTTGCAGTTATTACCGAATATGTCCGATCGATCTGAGTGCATTTAGCGTGATAGGCATTAGCGGGTTTGAAAGAATGACACGACAAAAGCGCCGATGGAGATGTTTGCATTTTCCTGGCAATTAGCACATCTTTAAAACAATTCACCCGTATGTCGTATGGTGCTGAAAACATTGTGTCAGCACAGTTCGATTAGGCTGAGTGAATATTGTCATCGTCCCGTGCCATCTGGCGCTTTTGTCGGCTCCACGACGTGATCACACAGTCGAGCTTTGAACGCTTTCATGTAGGTGAGTAGCCGCCTTTGTAATGTTATACAGCGATTGTGTCCTGTGTGGTGATTCATAGTGATCGCAGGAAGGTATCGCGCTCAGTAAATTGTTTTCGGCGGGTTGCCACTTCGTTCATGTGACATTTGTGTGAGACGTCGAAGTCGTGCAGCGTGCTCTTCGTCCGCTACCTCCTTTCGAACAACGATGGTTCATTGCTGAGTAATTATTTGCACTTTGCGCTCCATTTTTTCAGTCGCCGTTTTGAGACATCTTCCGGAATCTTGGAGGATTTCCTGTAGAAGTAGACGTCTTTCATTTAAAATTACCCAAATACACATTGCGGCTGCTTATTGACTCAGGTTATTTGTGAAAAGGTTTTGAATACGATTGCAGTCCCTTAAAAGAAGAGGGAAAGGAACGGAAAATGCGGTGCTGTTTGAGAAATTTTGTTCGGTGCGATTCACATCCTGAACAGTTGGATAACATTGTGATGCTTAGAGTTGCAAGGAGTTTATCGATGTTGCGTTCGCAGATGTCATGAAAAGACTTCTGGAGCAACTCTATTGCGTTCGTCTAGGTAGTACATATGCGACATTGCATCAGTGAAGGGCATCCGGACATGTGAGTGTGTATTTGGTCAGCATTGTGAGCGTAGTGAATTCGGTTTATCATATATTATCGTCATTTTTGTGTAGAGAAGAATAACAAAGACACGATGCAGCGGTCACTGCTAAGCATTTTTTCATCCCTTCTGCTAACGCAGTCGTTTTTTCGTTTTGGTGTCGATCTGGAGCAGAGTCCTACATCGAGATTGCCCTTGAACAGTGCCCGTATGCGTAGAATTAAATTTATGTGTATTAGAATATGTCCACTCCTTGCATACGCAAATCTTGTGGGTGTTTAAATCGGTTGGGACGTCATGTCAACGAATGTCTTAACGTGTTTNTCAAATCTTGTGGGCGCATAAACCGGTTGGGACGTCATGTCAACGAATGTCTTAACGTGTTTTTTACGTAAACGTTATTTCGAGCTCCACTTTCTTAGCTTATATCAATAGAAAGCAAGGCTTATGCTTCCCTGCCCCTGTGTTTATTTATTTAGAAAGATAACCTTCTTTGTGTAGTATCGCAATCAAATGATGCGCACGCAAAGTTTGGTCAGTTGGATGTCACAGTGTTGGTACTGACGCTGAGTATGTTCGAAAGATTGTTGAAGGCCGCAAATGGAGCTGAATTAAAGCTTGTTGTCGACGTTGAAAAACGCGGAAATAGGGGAAAACGTGAACAAAGACACATAGCAAGAAGAGAACATGATCAGTGACACTACTTTTGAAGAAGTCGTCCATTAAAGACGTGAGGATGATGGTGGAAGAGGTTGTTTAGGATAGCATACATTGGCTGGATGTGAAGCGGGTCGGGAATCGATGACGTTGCCGTCTGCGCTGCACACAACGGTCGTGCTACTTCTCGCTCTTTTGATACTCTTCCTGTGTGTGCTACTACTTCTGCTGTGCATTCACATTTGCAGGTTGGTTGTATCTATGCACAGGTTGAAACTTTTACTTTACTGAGTAGAAAGGAGCATGTGCGACAACAACACGGCTTGTCTTTTGCTAGACAGGGTACCTCGTTCCGTTCTTTTTTACGCCATTGTGGGTGCGTTGCTAGTTGATCTCTTGCAGCAACTCACAGCATATCTGAAAAGAACGTTGTGCCTTATCACTTGGATGAGGCATCAGCTGACAGTACTGCGGGCGAAGAACTAGAAAGAATAAGGGTTGATAACGTAGCGCTTTCGTCACCTTTTCTGGATCAGAATAGAGATCTTTGTGGATATTTGGTCTTAAGAAATGAGAGGAGTGAAACTCAGAAGAGTTCCATTCAGAGATTAAAATATTCTTCACAGTTGCAACTTGGGATACTCGTTGATGTGATTAAGACGCAACGATTAATTTTTTCTCAGGATTGGTATCCCGACTTGAGAAGGTGGTGGTTTCCTTCAGCGCTTTCGTGGGACTGTTGTGCTTGATGATACCAAGTGGTGGATGGCTAATTTCTGAAAATTTGCAATTTCACGTCGGGCAGAAATGCTTCGATTACTGTCAGACTTCATTAGAGAATTTCGGGCGTGGAAATGCCGAAACAATATGCACGAGAAAGTCGAAACGAGGAGGGAGGGGAAGGGGAAGAGGAGCAGGAGGAGACGTCTTTCGCAAGTTTTCAGTTTTCGGGAAATACTCCAACATCCATATGCTTATAAATCCCCTCTTGTGAGGTTTGCCGGCAGTTGCAGCATTTTTGAGGTCCACATCCCTTCCCTCTCCTGCAAATGTCAGCGCTCACCACCTCCCCGTTTGTGATAAGAATGCGTTTGTTTTCGACGTTTAAGCTTTCTCCATAAAGGTTGCATTAAGATCACTTATGTCGCTTGCGACAAGCTGATACAACATCACCTTTTTTATCCATTTGTCCAAGATGAAACTCATCCGCTTCCTCGCACAGAATGGACAGCAGAGGTCAGCGATGGCATCTAGCTATCGGCGGTTCTATTCTTCGGTGACAGATGGAGCGACGCGGCGACCGGAGGTTTCGTTCGTCGGATCGGATGCAACGTGTCGCCGGTGGAAGAGACATTGCACTAACGCTGACCCCAATGGAATTGGGAACGCGCGAAGGAATGACGATGATATTATATCAGCTTGAAAACGAAAAACACTTTTCAGACATCGGCGTTTGTCTTGGGACTGTTCATCGATGGCATCGGCGAAGCTGGCAGCCAATCAGTGGGGTACTGCTTTCGATGAACCCATCGAGCAGGTTGGTTTTTGCTTCCCTTCATATCCTCTGATGAGTTCAAAAAGGTCACATGAAAAAGCAACTTAGGGAATGCAGCTCGTGGTATGTTCAAATACCTTCCCTTTTCCACTCGCCATTAAACCTCCTACTTGAAAAGTGACCAAAAGATCGATCCATGTTCACATCGAGCAGCTCTTCGTATAGGTGACACACATTGCTACTCAGTTGCCTATTCGTTTGCTTTATCTGCTGCATAAAGGCACACTTTCATGTCGGTATCTGAATGGGAGATGGGTGATTGAGATGATGAAGAGAGAGCAACATAATAGATGGTGGCAGTGCTACGACAGTTATTTACACGAGGTCCACATAGCAGAGAGGATGATGTTGCGTTGGGGTAAGCCTAAACGAGAGGGGCTAGTGCTGGAAAACTAAGAGTGCTAGAAGTAATTACTGTGGTAGCACATACCGTACCACTATTTGAGGTTGACATTGATCGGATAGTATCAAGACGTGAAGAGCGACTCGCCGAGAAGGAAGCAAATCTGGATTCGGTTAGCGAAATCAACTCAAAACCACTGGAACGGATCGATAACGAGACCGCTACTGTGCTTGCTGTTGATCAGCTTCTAGACACGTCGTTCTTGATCACAGACGAAGAGCTGGCCTGCTATGTGCCTCAGCTCGATCTTAAAGTAATTGCCTCTAGAAGGGATCAGGTTTGAAAGACTTAAAACCTGCGGCTGGAGTAAAACGACTGATTCTACGAGGCACTGAGGACATTTCCTTTTTTTGCAGTGGCGTTTTACTAAGGCAGTTGATCTCGTTTCCGTCTCTCTGGGGGAGAATGAGATCTAAAGAGGGTTCTGTGATTAGTGCGCTCGCTGATTGCCTTTATCCCTACTGCCGTTGTGTCATTGTTACGTTTCAAGCTAGATTCGTGAAAATGGGAACTGACGCTGCAGTGAGCGTTATCGATAGATATGGACTGGCTGCGTACCAGGTGTACGCCACTCTACAAGTATGGTTTAACAGCAACAGGTGCATAAAAGTAGGCTTCATGGGGAGACGCTTTGGCGTGAGTTGTTAGTGGTCGTTTGGAATACGTCTAATTCTAAATGTCTCAAAGCTCCAGCGAGGGAGAACTATATCTCATGCATTCCGGTTTAGGCCGATTCTGGTTTCGGTCGCGCGTTTGGTCCTAATTGAATTAAAGTCGGTTGTCGAAGCGAGACCAGGTCTGATTTAACCTCCACACACCACAGGTTAAACCCAACCCTAGTTCCGTTCTTGATCGCAATTGGATTGCGACCAAGGAACTAGGTCAACCCGTAGGTCATTTCGTGTGGTGACCATCTGCTTTCGTTGTAATGGGTATCGCAAATCGACCGTCTGGGTTGTTTTTGAGTTATCAAAGCTCCAAGTGCATTTTGATATCTTGATAATTTAACAGAGTTCCACGGGCATTTCCATAACGTTTACGCGGGTTGAATGCGCATTCCAAAAATGATTTTAGGCTATTTCGAGTGACTTGATGTTGTGTGCACCACCAGGATCGTGTGCAGAGTGAAGGCAAAAGGAATGAGGAATTCATGCTTTATCCGCACCATATATTCTACTTCAAACACTATTTTGTTCACCAGTAATCCTTCACAGAGTGAAGTAAATATTGGCAATATCGGCACCTGGGAGCACCTTATGTGTTTCGGCTAACTATGCGTAAAGCACTCAATCTTCTTCGATTTTCGAACGTCCTCAAAATCTTTCGTTGAGCTTAACGGTGAAACATAATTTTGCTGCAACTCTGACCCTTCAGCACTTCCGAGGTATGTCTCATTTATTTACCTAATAGAAGACCCTTCGGCAGGTCAATTTCTTATTGACTTCAGCGGCGCTGTCAACTCTTTCTTGATTTTACTCACCAGCAACCCACATCTTGATCAAATTTTAAATACAGCGCTCGGATATTCACACGTCTCCGTTGCATGATGAGCGACCAGAGGTCGCAACAACATGGTCATCAGGAGTCTTCTCACTCCAGGATGCCCTCCCTGCTGGGAATCACACTGCTTTTATCAATGTCCCCATACCACCCATCGGTTGCAGACTGTACATAATTGAAGTATGAAAGAAGAGCAGTTTTGGACCGAAAGTAAATTGTGAATGTAAGCCTGTAGCATACATTCATCGTGTGGTGTTTATTATCAACTTTCACGTTACAGTTCGTTAGTGAGGCTACTAAAGTATATGATACCTTTAAGAGGACCGGCCATTTGCGCCACTGTTGTCCGAATCGCTTTTATATTTTCACTGTTTCATGTGGTGTGCTGACTGTATGTGCATAATATTTGTAGCCAAAATAAGTCGTCGTGATATCGAGCGAAATGTTAGTGGACGGCGTTCTGGGATCTGGTTAATTAAGAATGAGAGTAAGCCTCTTNNNACAATTTCTGAAGAACAGCTGTGCAGTTATACGATACGGATAGCCGGTGTCATCTGTCAGAGTATTTCTTGTATCGCTTCACTAACAGTGATATTTGTATATACATTTCTTCTTTCTTTCTGTCCCTTGTTGTGCCCAATAATCTCGCGTTGTTACGTTCCCGAGCTGTTCCCATGCAAATGTTACTGTGTTTTAAAAATATATGCTTGTGAGGATGCCTCTATAAATATCCGTATACACTATCGCCTATGAAGAAAATTCGACCAGACATTTCTTTTTCCACCGCAGGGAAATAACAAGCCAAGCTGCGTCATCGTTTTGTATATGACTGAAATGAGGGCTGTTCTCTTGTGTATAGACTACCTCACTAAGGATCAAAGTGTACAATAGAACAGTGTATTACCGCGACGCTTTGATGTTCTCAAATTGATGCGAAGTGTTGTTGAGGTATCTCCTGATAAAAGGGGTTGATGTGCGTTGCGGAAGAATCATCACTTCATGTCATTCCATTCACTGAAGCGAACACAACACGTTTGCACCAGACGGCGTATTCATTACGGTCCAGTAATATTTCAACAGTCTGTTTGCAGTAACCCGCCTAGTTCAGTGGAGTTCGACCTATCACGTCTTTTCGTTCCTTGTTATAAGTAGACAGGTATTTTGATACCTTAGTGAGTGCAATGTAACTGGTGCATAATTCTCTCCTCCCCCCTCCCCCTCTCACTCCCTGCTAAATTGACTTTTTTCATGAAGAGATACATGAAAGCGCCATGCGGAGTGAAACACACCATATGAAAACAAGAAAAACGAGCAATGATAGCTGCAACATGAATAAAAGAACCTTTGCAAATATTATATTGTGGTGTTCACCGTTGCAGACTAGACTGGGTCCAAATGAAATGGCAGAGAGGTGACAGCCTATTGGAGCTGCCTTTTCAGGTTGACATAAATCCGATGGTTGTCTAGACCAGAGAAATCAATGAGGGAGAGGGCGGTGCTGCTTTGCCTCTTTGGTGGTGGACATGACAAAGAGCATCGCTGAACTACGCTTTACACTGTTCTAGTTGTTGAGCTTTCTGAAAGGAATTGATGAAAGGGAAATAAAAAAGCGATTTTCAATGTTCTGCGGATTCCTCGTTCGGAGGTCACTTGACTGCAAGTTGTTTTGATGGCGTTAATGCGAAGCAACATATTTGCCTTTATATATTTTGGTTCATAATTTATTCACGGAATGATACATATTGAAAGAGCCCATTCGTGACCCGTGGGTAAGAGCAGTTTGAAGATGGCAAAAACAAATAACAAGGATAACGGAATATAAGACTTCTAATGGCAATCGTTATTAGAGTCTCCTCCTTGATGCAACAATAGTAGACGAGTTTGTGGAACGAGTTGTTTGAAGAGGGTAAGCAAGGTGCGTTGAGACTGGCACTGCTGCACAGCAGCGTCCATGACCTCTCAGCGTTTCTGATGCACTTCCCATAGCACGAGCGGAACGTCAGGATGTAATCGAGGGATCGGGTATTTCACGCGACCCTGAAGTGATTTGACACCATCTCTAAGCTC